>JAJJWW010006157.1:0-231563 GCA_023531295.1 Papaver armeniacum | reverse complement strand
GGAGAAATATGAAATTGTTACCTTTTTTATGATAGAAAAATGGTCATTTGTCTAAAAAATTTAAAACACGGTTCAAATGGACAAGAAAAAAAGTACGGGTGAAATAGCCAAAAAAATAGCAAGATGAAACGGATTCATCCTTGGCTTATACTTAAAAAAATAGCAAGGATGAAACCTACATCCTGTAAAATAAAAATAAAAAAAATATTTGAAAATGGACAGATGAAACTGGTTACATCCTCGCCTATTTTTAAATTTTTGTCCATTTAAAATATCTTTTTAATTTTTGGCTATTTAAACAGTATCAAAACCTAAGTGTCTTTTTCACCCAGGAATTGTTGATTTTGGTCTTTCCGACCAATTTTGTGTTTATGCTATGCCTATGCTATCCTTTGGTACACTTGCACAATGAAATCACTGGTTTATTGAGCTCTAAAATGTCTTCATGAAAAAACAAAAACAAAAAAAATGTTATTCGAGTAAATCCTTAAATGGCGCATGATCCGAATATTTAAATTGTTCCATGTCTAGATCCCGAAAGCAACACACGAGGATCTATTGCCTGAGAGAAGGGATCAGGATGACCAGGGCCGGCCTTGAGATGGTAATGCCCCGAAAGTATGTCTGCAAAATGATGCCCCCTAGGCTATATATATAAGGTTACTATTAGATCATTTTTTTTCTTCTAATACAGTTAATAAATTAGGCAATTATTTGTTCTGCAGATCATGGTTATAAATGCAACAAAATGAAAAGATGAATCCAAAAAATAAATTGAACTTAGCGAGTATGGGTAGCAATTTCCCTTCGAGCATCTTTCAAAGTAAAGCCTCTAAGAGCAATGCAGTGGTGCGAGTATAACCAAAGACCAAAGAGGGAAAAAGACCAAAATTTGGGTTTAGTCCGTGCGTGACACAGCGGTAGAAGACTAAATTTGGTGGGCGGAAATTATAAGTTAAATTGGTGTGGGGCGTAAACTTTATCCCACCGGAAAAAAAAAAATGGGGGTTGATATAGTGTACGCCTCACCAAAGATAATAAAAAAAACATGGGGCGTAAACTTTATCCCCGCTTGGTGTGGGGCGTAAACTTTATCCCCGCCTGGTGTGGGGCGTAAACTTTAAGTTCGCTGGTTTTGGGGGCGAACATTATATCAACGCTCGACTATATTTGGGTTTAGTTTTTTGGTCCTGACCAAATATAGTCTGGAATTTGGGTTTAGTCTGAATTTTGTTGATGATCCGTCCCGCCACGCCCTCCCCTTCTTTTACCAAATAAATGGGTTTAGTCGCCCATCGCGGTTGCTCTAAGAATAGGTTTGTAATCAATTACTACAACTATTTCTATTTCAATGGCCATCATAACCAATTCAATTAACCTCTCTTCTAGTATTATAGAGGTGTATTTTCTATTCCGTTCGTGATAGTTAAAATGAGAAGAAAAAGAAAACTAAAGAAGGGTGAAAAAGAAACGTTATTTTCTGTCTATCTGCTTTTGAAGTGTGTCTTCAAAAAAAAAAACGTAGCGAAAATCATCCTTGACGTGTTTGGTTAAAAGAAGGTGCGATAACCATCATCTCCTTCCTTAACGTGTTTGATTAGCACGTCATCTAATACTACCAAAAATCCATCCGTTTTTATGCCCTTGTAAGCGACCAATATCACCGCGTATACGTAAATATGGTTTGACTTTTGTGATGAAAGTTGAACAAAACTTATGTTTTTGCTGCCCCAAACATTTTGCTGCCCGAAGTTGTACTTCGGGCGCTTCGTGTCAGGGCCGGCCCTGAGGATGACTCAGTAGATAGACTAGGAGGAGGCATCAGTCCTCATCCTCATGGATCAGCGAGGAGTCACAAGAGAAAGATAACTAGTAAGTACGTACATACTACTCTAGTATCGGGGACTAGAAGTGACTTACCACATACTTCACATATTCTCTCCTCTCTTACAAGAACAAGCACTAAGAAGCAAGTAGCATAAAAATATCCATCACACTCTAGGATTTTTTTCTTCCTTCCCAAAATATCCAACAGACTCTGGGATTTTTTTTCTTCCTTCCGAATATTAATTAAATATCCGGTGAGTGGTTAAAAATTATAGAGATGTAGCCTAGAGAATGTATTAGTACAAAATATTCTCGGAACCATGGTTTTGCACCGAACCGAGTCAGATTGGTGTAGAACTAACCGTTTTGAAAATGGTTTTGTTATATTTATAAAGCTTTTAAAAAATGCTCTCTTCGGTTTTAGTTCTGGTTTAGTCCGAAACTTCACCAATTTTTACTATGTGCAGCTATACCATGTTCTACTGTTAATATAGTAATGATAAAAAGGTATTTGTTTTTCTTTTTGTTTCATGGTGGTGGGAAGTGGGCATATGCCTTCTTTCTTCGGCTATAAATACCCACTCCTCCCATCCTAAATCTATTATCCATCGTTCTCTTCTATCTCAATCTTTTTTATATATCACTTCAAACTCCAAACATTCATTGTTACAAACTCAACTATTTAAAGCTCAATTCTTAAATTGAGCTTTAAATATCATTGTTGGATGCTTGCTTATATGTATGGTTTCTTCATTATTATTATTTCAGGTAAACAAGTTATCTTATCCACTTTAGTTTCATTTTTGCTTTAAATTTCACACTGCTAAAGAGTTTTGTTTTTCACACACGTACCACTGTATCAGAGAGACATCCCTACCGTGGATATTTATTTTTATGTTAACAATGTTATCATTTTCTTTCATTTTCAGAGTGACATACTACAACCTTAAAAACAAGTTTCTTTAAGATGTCAAGTGCTACTACTACTTGTGTAACCCTAGTGTCACTAAGTGAACAACCCTCCCAAGGAATTGGATTAATTCTAGGAGGATTTCAGTGTGAACAACCAAAAACCAAAACTGCTACTGGTGCTAGTTCATTGAGAAGAACACTTTCAGCTGTGGACATGTCTTCTCCAATTGTGTTTTCACCATCTGATGAACTCCATATTGATCAGCAAGATGTTGATGAGCAGAAGAATGATTTATCTCAACAACCAGCACAGTTTGATATTTGGTCTTCAATTCAAATTCAAAAACCATCATCTCTTCCACCTCCTTATGTTCATCCTCTTATCAAATCCAAGAGTTGTTTATCTCTTAAAAGCCTTGAGATTTGTACTGAGAACTTATGTTCAGAATCGGGTTCTGATGGTCACACTCCTCCGGCCATTAGTCTTTCTGATACCGAAGAAGAACTAATAGAAGAAGAAGCAATCCAAGAGGTAGTAGTAGTCAAAGTTGATGTTAAGAAACTAGTATTGAATTACATTAAGAAATCCTCCTCATTAGTAATTCCCAGATCTTTCCCACCACCACTTAATTCACTCTCTAGGCCAGGAGGAGGTATTCAAATGAATACTCATCGTAAAGATGGAAGATTAGTTATTGAAGCTGTACCAATTCCTGCTTCTCAAAACTACTTCAGTGCTCAGCGTCAAGGCGGACGTCTCGTTTTAACTTTCACTACACCTATCCCAGAATCCAAATCAGAATCGTTTGACAATGAAGACGGTGTTTTCAAAACCGACGAGGAAGTTGAAGTCGGATGTGGTCCTGGTAATGAGATTGAAGAATCTATAATGGATGAAGAAGAAGAAGACAAGGAGATTTTGTTGAAAATGATCAGTACTACTAGAGTTCCGAAACTGCAGCCAGCTGGAGTGAAGTTTATAGGTCTGTCAAACAACAGAAATAACACTACAACTTGGTCATTAACCTTTAAGCATAACAATCTTGGTGAAGTACTACCAACTTTACTTCGAACAACAACACCACCAACATTAGCCACAGCGGAAGAAGCACCACCAGGAATGTCCACCCCGGCGGCAGCCATAGAGGCTTCTTGTTTCAACAGGTATGATCATTGCTGGCGAAAGGAGACATCCTCAATCGGTGGAATTTCTTATTCACTGAACCAAGAATCACTGCCCAAGACCAAAAATACTTACTATAACAGCAAAAATCTGTTAACCAGTAAGAATAATCTCTTTGTTAAGGATTCAACAACAACAACAAAAGGCAGAGAAAAGGTTTACAAGGAGGAGAGACAGAACAGTAATGGAGAAAAGCAGGTAGTTGATCTGCATTTGATAGTTCCAGCTTACTGCAAGCCTGGACCAAGGAGATCTTTAGTGAAAGTTTGGGCACCATTTTGCATTGCCACATCTTAATTAATCAATATCATATTCTCTACCTAGTATTATTATATATGATGATGCAGAGTGTATGTAATGTATATGGTCTATGTAATAATAGGGCCTGGGTGTCAAACAATTGTTATAATAACAAATGGGGCACTGTAGTTTGTGAACGAGACTTTTACAATATATGTGTCTTATTTGTTATAAACGGCAGTTTATTATATAGATGCCACTTTAACGTAACCTATTACTTGGGAACTGTTATGTAAACTATAAATAGAGTCTAAACCTTTGTATTTCACACACATTAATAAGAATTTCTCTCTACTTCTTTTCCCTATTTTCTCTCTCTTTCTATTCACAAGACGTTATCACGCACGTTGCTCTACCAATAATACAATAAAAGAATGAGAAGAAAAAAAAAAAAAAAAAAAAAAAAAAATGACTATATCTTCTTATTTTTTGGTTTGGTTTGATTTTTTTTACTTTTATTTAAATTATTGAAAAGATTTCTGATATGGTTGTATCTTCTTTAATATAGGTTTGTGCTAAATAAACTATATGGAGTCCACCGGCACCGACTTTTGATCTTGAAAGGTGGTGATAACACAGTAACCTAAGTAGTTGTGCACGAAAGGTATCACTTTGTGGATGTGCAGGTTCCTAAGCGCTACCGAAGACAACATCTATAGCTCGTTTCATTCTTTTATTAATGTTTATATTATTCTCTTCTAGTGCTGTATTATTTGTGTATTCGATGTTGGCTCTGTCAAATCAGTGAATCTTATTCACGGAGTGTAAGATCTCATGGTGGATGGGTTTTATTTACATCCTCAGCACCAACATTATTATAACCCATTATCCTTTAATTCGGGTGCAGTTACTATCCATTAGTGAATCCATATTTCAAGGGTGTAGGTGATCAACTTTGTAAAATAAGTTCGATTTTCCTCTCTTCTCTAATATTTTTTATATAAAGAAAGAAAAAATAAATAAAAATTCATCGAAAAATGGTTTACGGTTTCTATTCTTCTAGTGGAACCGTAATCACCAAAAAATTGGTGTTTTCTTTCTTGTCTATATATAATTTTTCATGGAGAACGAAAGAAAAGAAAAAAAAATCCATCGTAAGATGGTTTATAGTTTCTATTTCCCTAATGAAACTATAATCACCAAAAATTGGTATCTTTGTAGATTTCATTATCTTTATGGTAACTAATGACATGCATGGTTCATGGAACCTCCGGCCAATTAATTGGTATCTTTGTCCATTAGACAAAGATCATGTGATTAATGGTTTCTATTTATTTATTTATTTTATTTTTTGTGCAAGAAACCATCCTGATCGCTAATTATGCGATATCAAAGCGACAATATTTTTTTTAATTTGTCGACACAATTTTATTAATTGTACAAACCAATTGATGTTGGTTTTTCCACACCAATTCTCCTTAATGAGATAAAAAAAAAAAAAAAAAAATTGGCATTCAATTTTTAGCCAATATTGGTTAGATATTTCTATTCCTTCAAAGAAATCGTCATCAACAAAAAGTAGGGTTTGCTCTACAAAGATTAAAAGGCTTACAATTGGTTGTTTTATGTGTTGCTTAAGCGCTAACCTTCGTACACCAGCTGCATATAGTTCTCTTTTATGTCAAGAGCCACATAATGATCCTAGCTTATGGGTATCAAAACATTAAAGATGATTTTCTAAGTCATTATCGAACATTATCAAAATTATCGTTCCACTACTAAATGGGTATAATGAACAGCGATGATGACATGGTCATATTATACTGAAGATACTAAAGATTTCTTTTTTTTTTCATATACCGTAATTGATTTATTTATTTTATTTTTATTATATGTATTCCATGGGTAACCAACTTTAAGCAAAAATTCTCGTTGTCCTTTCTTTTCTTATATCCCTTTTCATAGAGAAAAAATAAAATCCATTGATATATGGTATACAGTTTCTATTCTTTCATGAAACCGTAATCACCAAAAATTAGTATCATCGCGATCTAGCTACCTTTACGGTAGTTAATCATATGCATGGTTGAAAAACCTACGGCCAATTAATTTTGGTATTTTCGTCTATTTGATGAAGATCATGTGATTTTTATGATCGGTTTCTATTATTTTATTTTTTTTCAAAGAAACCATCTATCAACCACGAAGTGGATTTTCCCTATGTGATGACTAAGTCGGTATTTCTTTTCTTTTAGTCGATGCAATTTTGATGTATCGTATATACCAACCAAGATTGGTTTTCTCCATCAATTCTCGAGGAAGGAGATGTTAAAATTGGCATTCTAAGAAATTTTAGCCACTATTTTTTTTTCTCGTAGTTTGACGATAATCGTTTAAACAAACCATTACCAATTATGGTTTTATTTTTCTACTAATAAACCATTGATTTCCATTTCTTACGGAAAACTATGGATTCCTTAATAACGAAAATGATCTCTTTATTTTCTTAAAAGAATCATATAAGCCAATTGATTTGGTTTTTCCTTATCGGTCCTAAGAGGATATATAAAGTATCGTTATTATGATATTCCCAATTGCAAACACCTAGAGGAATTGTTGTATTCTTTAGGGATATGAGCATTTTTTTTTTTCTCATGGTAAATCTCCAAAATTTTAAAATAATTCCACTTGTAGTTGGAAT
This sequence comes from Papaver armeniacum, assembly GCA_023531295.1. Lineage (NCBI taxonomy): Eukaryota > Viridiplantae > Streptophyta > Magnoliopsida > Ranunculales > Papaveraceae > Papaver > Papaver armeniacum. The sequence goes on along the minus strand of JAJJWW010006157.1, from coordinate 224,700 downwards.
TGGACACTAAAGATCAAAGGGTGCGCACCTACTTGTTAGCCTAAATCATTAATTAGTCCTTGTAGTGACTATATTGATCCAAGTATTATTATTTTTTTGAATCAAATAAAGTGTCTATAATTTCATTCTTAGGTGAATGAATATATCGTCGGCCCTATAGGTCATTGGAGATTTATGTTTTCTTGCTCTAACCAACGAATCCATGGTTGATTTTAAATTTGTATGTCAAAAAGACTACAATTTTATTTTTATTTTTAGGACAATTTCTTATGGCTTTTGAAGTCATTATCTACCATCCAACCGGTATCATTAAAATCCGAAATTATTATGAGTATATGTCCTTGATTTAATCGGATAATACTCTACTAATATATATTTATGTTTCGTATATGAGATTATATTTCCGTCATAATCGGGGAGACTATACATTACCATACGTTTCTCTCCCATTTTGATCAAATCGAAAAGGCTGTCTACTAGGCGTGAAAAATCTCATTTAGCTTTCCAATAAGCTTATGCCATTTAAAAAGGCAAATCCAATCACATCTAGCATGTACCATTTTTATATAGGCTACAAATATTCTCCAAATGGAATCTATGATAATACGATTCACATTGTCCAAATTCATATCTCTTTATTTGAATTATATGAGATTATAACGCTCGTGGGCGCCGGTACGAACTCTTTGAATTTTTTTCAAGATATGCATACACTTGAGAATTGTGTAGGATCGTCATTAATATGTTGTCGCATATCCATATAAAGTAGCTACCGAAAATCGACATATGTGATTGGTTGGCATACAATTCAAATTAGATTGGATTAATTTCTCGATTGACGCAATTCTTGGATCCAAAACTTAACACTTAAAAATGCCAAGCCTATATTAATAACAGGCTAGTGTAGTCATAATACGTTATACGAGAAATTTTTGGTTGTAAAAACGATTTTAAGGGTTATATTTTTGCTCAGACCTTAGGATTGATTCATTAATTGTTCAATTTATACAATGCACTTGGCGTGGTAGTCTTTGAAGGACTCATATTGCATTGACACAAGAAATGTGGTCGAAGAACATATTGAATTTGTATTCTTTTGAGGATTCAAATTCTATTTAGGCAGCCACCTTATTTGCTTACATAAGGTTTATCAATCCTTTATGTGTTTTTAGAAATTTGGTACAAAACCAAAAATCCGGATTAATTAGTTGATGCTATCAACTTTATGGGTCTCTTGAGGAGTCCTTAAAAACACAAAAATCCACGCTTTAGCAGCATGAATTCTATTATTTTTTTCTTTCTCAAAACTGCAGTTGGAATTATGCTAGCTTAAACTCGTCTTTGAAATAGACTAGAGTTATTATTTTGATGAGTTTCTTTTGTAAAACTCATATAGTTGGGTTAGCATCCATATTTACGTCAAAAGTTGTACTCTTTTCCCTTTATTTCAGGTTTTATACCATGTGGTTTTCCGACAAGGTTTTAACGAGGCAACATCACGTTGACGTTTGATTTTCTTTCAAAAATGTTGATATTTGTGCTCTTTTTCCTTCGTCCAAATTTTTTCCCACTTGGGTTTTATTGGAAAGGTTTTAGTAAGGCAATTTATTCAACATGGTGGTCATCCAAGGGGAGTTGTATAATTTTGGTTATTTGGTGGATTCCCACCATTAACTAGGTCATTCTCAAGCTTCGTTAGACCACATCAACATAAGAACCCTTAGGAATTTGGATATCATTCGATCCATGTATGGTATGATCACAAACTTTACTCACCTATGGTACTATAACTGCATATTGGAACTTTGTTGAAGAAACTACATCAACTATTTCTGCAAATCATCTCCAAGAAATTAGCAATCCACGACTCAAGTACTTAATGTATTGAAAGAAACACGAGGACTCGAGAACACCACTATTAGAAGACTAACACAAAAGAAGACTTCATCAACTGGTCGATTTCTCACGAAAGCATTTTTATCTCCAAAGACTCAAGAAATTCTTTTTATCGAAATTGGGAAGTGTCAACTCAAAGATTTGCAAGCCAAGATTTAATCAAGTACTTATCGGGGAGCATCATAGTAAAAGGTATTTTACTGGACTATCACGTTGTACTCTTTTTCCTTCGTCAAGGTTTTGTCCCACTGGGTTTTCCTTGTCAAGGTTTTAATGAGGCAACACATTCATGTCCAGCTGCTTCTAAGTTTTCTCACAATTGTACTCTTTTCCCTTAGATCAGGTTTTGTCCCTTTTGGATTTTCCTGACAAAGGTTTTTAACGAGGCAATTGCTTAGATACAGTGGTCATCTAGGGGGAGTGTTATAAACGGCAGTTTATTATATAGATGCCCACTTTAGCGTAACCCTATTACTTGGGAACCAAGTATGTAAACTCTATAAATAGAGTCTAAACCTTTGTATTTCACACACATTAATAAGAATTTCTCTCTACTTCTTTTCCCTATTTTCTGTCTCTTTCTCTATTCACAAGAGTGTGTTTGTAGGATCATAATATCGCAATGCATAGGGCTCGCGGGATCAATAAATGACTTGCACCGCGAGGGAGTCGCAGAAAACTAAAATAAACGACGCGATGGGAGAAACGACACATAAAACAACCGAAAGACATGGAACTCCGGCGAGGGTTAAGAAGTGTCGCGAGATTGAATAGTTGTATATCGGCGACACTTCGCGAGACATTCCCGAAAATAAAGGATAGCTTAGCTGTCATCCACTATGTATTACCCTATATAAAGGGTCGAGTGAGTCTGTTGTGAGGGGAGATCTTTTGAGAATTGTGAGGCAAGTCATTAGGAGAGAGAAAGTTTAAGAGTATTTTACTTGCTAAGTGTAATTCTACTTTTCCTGTAGAACTCATGAAATTAATCAATAAACATTCTCAATTATGCAACTTTCAAAGACTAATTAACCAAAATATAGTGAGGGGTGTAGTGTGGGAAAACCTCGCTACTACATATGCGCTAGAAACGAGGGACGAGCAAAGTGATTGACGAAGAAATTGGAAAGAATTTGGATTAACAAGAGAAGAGATTTGGAAAAGATACTCAAGAATTCATTGAAAAGAAAGATGGCTAGAAGAAGAAATGTACAAGAGCAACCAACGATTGTAAGAAGAAGTGGGAGACTTGGCCGGAGAAAGGAGGAATGAAACAGAGAATCATCAAGGATGAATATGAGAAATGATGGAGAAGGTCAAAACCAGCCACCAATCTCTCCAAGTAGCAAACGCGGCTATGGATTATGATAGAGTAAGTGTGCATACTTGGAGATCCGATTCAAGACGAGAGAGAAGAGGAGCAGGGCGGTGAACAATGGACAAGGAGAGCAAGGGATGAATGGAGAAATGAATCCGGAAACGAAGAAATGGCAAAGAAAGATTGAGACAAACAATACACGAAGAGAGACGATTAGAAGCGAGAGGAGCGAGCAAACTTGACAAGACAAAATCATGAACTGAGGATGGAAAATATGAGGTTGCAAAGAAGGAGATCTAGAAGTAGCGTGAGATCAAGTTCTAGATCGAACAGAAAGAAAGAAGGAGAGTTTTACCAACAGAAGTGCTGGGAAGAAACACAAAATCCGAATACAGAGCATGGCGAGAGAACTGGGAAATAGAAGATCGTTATATTCTTCAGCCCGAAAATCTTCAAAATGAGCGAAATAGGGAAAATCAAGAAAACATGCAACTCAAGGGCCGAATGACCCAATGGAAGGAAGAATAATCCCGCACGGAGAGAAGAATTGAGAAGAAACCGAGAGATCGAGGATGACATTGAGAGACACTACATTGAACAAGCGCGACTAGCTCGCGAAAGAGAAAGAATAAGAGCAAAATGGAAAATCAAGAGATGGAAGAAGCAATCCTATAGAATAACCATGACAACCGCGAGAGAAGGAGGGAACAAACCGTACCAATAGAAATATTAACGAAGAGTATGAGAGGGTGCCGAGATGATGAGAGCTGAGAGGCAACCAAGAAGAGAGAACAACCGATATAATGGCGTGCGAATTAACGAAAGAGACGAAGAAGAGCGTCGCGAGGAGAGAAGAGGAGAAAATAATGAGCGGGAAGGTCAAAATAGGCACGAGCGAAGAAGGAGAGAAGCAGAGCTAAAAAGACCAAAAGAGAAACAAATTCGAGGCAAATGAACAAATCTTAAGAGAACTAGCTGAAATGAGAGGATTACTTGAATAACAGAAGGGAAGGAGGAAGGAGACAACTGACGAAACCATCGCAGAAGCCGCGAAGAACCCTTCACGCTAGAAGTGCGTATGGGAGGAATACCTCCTAAGTGCAATCTACCCGCATTAACCAACATCTTTGATGGAACAACCTGTGCGATACAACATATTAAAGCTTACATGAGATGTATGTTACAATGGGAGAATCATGATGCCATATTATGCAAATATTTCGCGTCAAGCTTAATAGGAGAAGCACTAAAATGGTTTGAAGGTCTGCCAAGGAACACAATCACATCATTCAATCATTTACAAGCCACATTCCTGGGAGCATACATAAGTAACAACTCTTCGCGACCAGGTATTGAAGATGTATTCGGGTTGAAACAAAGGATTGGCGAGAGCTTAAGACAGTGGACAGTAAGATGGAGGACCATGTGTAGCGAAATGGCAGGACGGGTTGAGGAGAGATATCTCATACTCTCATTTGTGAATGCTCTCTTCGCGACTAACTTGTTATACATTCAAATTTTTAGAGTCAAAAATACAATCACAATGGCAGAACTGCGAGAATTACAGGAAGAATATATTGCCTTAGAAGAAAGACAAAATGAAATGAATTCTTATCCAAATGCGAACACAAGCTCTAACGCCGCGAACGCAAGTTTGTTACCTCAATTCATAAATACAAAGATGGCGAGCACTTCGCAAGGACAGCAGGTAGAGAGCTGATGAGGACACAGAAGGTAGTAGCCATGGGAAGCCACGATCAAGAAGAGTTTGAACGTGAAAGGAACTATTACAAACCGTAATGACAATAATAAGATTCGAGGGCTAGATCATGTGCAAGAAACTTATGGTGACGAAGGCAAAATAACCGTGGAGGGCAGAGAAGTCATAGAAACGATGGGAACAGATTAAGATGCCTCCATTGAATGCTAGCGTTGAAAAGATTTGGGAAGCTATACTTGTGATGGAAAATGTACCAAAGACCTTGGAATGTTGGAATGGAACCACCGCCAAAGCGATAGAAGTCATGAGTTTTGTTCTTACCATCGCTTCCATGGGCATCAAACAAACGATTGTAGAAACATAAAGAGAATTATTCTCAGGATGATTGATCAGGGGAAGCTGAATCACTTTCTAAGGGGAGAAGAAACAAGTCGACATTACCACCACCACCAGAGATGCACGAACACAAGTGTCGGCCGAAGGAAAAGAAACATTTGTGATAGAAGTAGGAACAAAAGCTAAGAATTTGAATCGCAACTCTATCGTCCATTCCTATCGCACCATCGAGGATTTTCATGACAGCGTGCTTAGTAGAGTCTTCGCGAGAGATGCTAATGATAAGGAAATAATGAGCCTCAAGCGAGAACGACGCAGTTAGAAAAGTGGCAAATTGAAGACTATTTCTTTCTCTGGGCAGATGAAGTACCAAAAGGAAGAGAAACACACGATAGCCCGTTGGTTGTAAAACTAGAGATTAACCCGAAACCAGTTGATGGAGAAGATGATGAGGCGGGCTTGTTGGGCGATCAACCGAATTCTAATCGACACCTAAGTTCTATGAATATTCTCTTCTACCATACTTACAAGACGATGGGCGGAAAAGATGAGGATTTAATTCCCTCGACATACAAGATATATGGCTTTAACGGCATTGCAAACAAACCAAAAGGAGAGGTTCACATGAGAATACCTCTACAAGGATTATCCACCGATATTTTATTCTCATGTGGTTGATGTGGAATCTCCATACAATGCGCTGATTGGGAGGCCATGGCTTCATGAAATTTTAGGAGTTGCGTCAACATATCATCAATGTATTAAATTCCCACATCCAAATGGCATTGGTATCATACAGGGAGATTGGAAGGAGTCGCAACAGTGCCATGAGGTTGATATAGAAAAATGCGAAGAAAGAAGTGCCAAAAGAAAGGGTTGGAAGCAACATGTGAGAAATGAACAGAAAAGGAAAAACTGATGGTAGATGCTATAGAAGTGAGGGCTGAACATACCCCCGAGGTGAATACTTAGGGACAGGCCAATATTATAACAATGAAGAAGCAAAAGATATGCGGAACAAAAGGCATAAGAAGTGAATAATCAATAACGCAGGATGCAAAGTAATGCAATGAAGTAATGATGTGCGTAGAATCTCGCAGCCAAGAGTAAAATGAGAATACGACTAAGAAAGAAAAGTGAAATACAACAAGTGAAACAGAACTGTGCGAATACTTCGCAAACAAATATCAGCAAATAATGAGACATGAATGATTGAATGATTTAACAAATATAAATGCGCAAATGAATGGGACGAACCTTTATGGCGTACACCCTAGTTCGCGAATAACATTTCGTAAGAGGCAAATGTAAGACCTAAAGTGCGTCATATAAGGGGGTATCTCTCGCCGTGGTTCAGGGGAAAGGTTACACCGCTCCTGAAACCTGAACCATGAAAATTTGGGGCCCATGAAAGCCTATCCGGAAGAGGTACCTTGGATTCCCAACTATATATGTAGGTTATACCCTGGTTGGGCGACCGAGGGTCTCTTCCTAGAGTCAGTGTATGCTCAAGGCGCCGAGGTACACGGTTGAGCCAGAGTGCCCGGGATGGATGAACCTACCCTGGCCATTCTTGGCAAGTCTTGGCATGCGTTGCACTCGGCCCGAAGAAAACTCCACTTTAGGGTGCAGTCTCGTAACCATAAACCCTAGGTATAAGGGATAAGAGACCGAAAACAACTCGGTTGTTGTCAAGACCGGATGGGAGGAGCTAGTCTTGTATGGCCGATGTTTCGCCTCCTTGAAGGGGCAACCGGGGAGATGATAAGGGCGGTGCTCTCCATTAGGGAGAGTGCCAAAACAGACGGCAATGTCATAGGACTTTATATTCGCAAGGATATCTAGGCCTGTCATATTGTTGCAACCAAAACATCCTGCAGAGGCAAAAATACTTGAAAAATGATAAGGCAAGATCAATGGGTCTTTACATACAAGTGTAAAGACGTCCCCGCGATTTTGTCGCAATAAACGGTGGCGGGGAGGACCTCTAATTAGGGAGGTCTAACTTGGAAGACCACACAAAATGATAAGGCAAGGTCAATGGGCCTTTACATGAAAGTGTAGGCGGCTGCGACCTTGTCGCAGCAAAAAGAGATAGAATTCTCGATTCATAAAGATACCTGCGATCTCGTCGCGGCTATACAATTAATAACCAACAAAATACTTGATGACAACTAAATTCTTCCATCTGAAGACGAATACCAGAGGCAAGTATGGGAATGGAAAAGATGAAATATTGCTATTCATCTTCTGATGCAAGAATTATACATCAATAATGTTAATCAATTATATTACAAGGAAGAACTACCAAAAAGGGGACCAAGATTGAATTCGGAGAGAAAAATCCAAGAAATATACTATAATAAGGATACGAAATGTCATGCCATACTACAAGCGAGAGAAAGAAAACGAAAAAGTTATTTCTTTGGCGATTCTTCTTCTTCGTCTGATTCTTCAACTGATTATTCTCGTCCGCCAGAATTTTCTTCTTCGCCGGCCGCTTGCTCAAACGTCTGAGACAGCATTCTCGGAACCTCTTCAAGGAGCCAGGGATATGAATGCAGGGATATTATGGTCCTTACAAACATACTCCATGCCTCTATGCATGAAAGCGAACAGCATCATTGTTAAAGTTCTCCACCTGTCGTTAGAAATTGTTTCTTCAACTTGGAATATCTATTCTCGCGAAGGAAGAGATTCTTTGCGAAATGTTCTTTTTCGGTTTGAGTTCTTCAATTCCCATTGAAAATTCCCATGAGTTGCTCTTTTTCGATTCAAGCTCTCTAATTCTAACCCGAAGCCTCTTCTCGGATTCACGCAAATAAGAAACAACAAGTTAACAATTTACAAGTAATATTACGGAAATAAGAAGCTGAGAAGTATAATAAGCAACCTTCTCTCGTCGGATATCATATCTTTAACCAAGGAAGTATGCTCGGCGTGAAGACTAACATCAACACCTAGGTTATTTCTCGGCGTTATCTAAAACTTTCGCAGCCCGGGCGAATTCATCATCATTATTTATAACAAGGAGCGAACGAATCGATCTTCTCGCTCACTAAGTAAGGAATTCGGCAAAAGCAATTCATCTCGCTCAATTTGTAGCTCAAGAAGAGATTTTTGAAATGTTGCTAATGCTTGAGCACCATTGTTAGCAATGCGGTCTTTGTCATCTATGTGATCACTAATTTTCTTCCTCAAAATTTTGATTTCTTTACGAGACTCAAGAAACATTTGTTTAAATTGGTTGGCCGCACTTAAACCGTATCTATGTTCAATCTCTAAAAGGCGATATTTGGTCCTAAGTTCATCTAATGAAAGAGAGTTAATTTTGTTCAAGAACTACTTAAAAGAAGTGTTGAGATGAGCGAGAAGAAGGTTATTATCCATAGGTTCGAAATGTATGGAGAAGAATAGCTTCATCGGAGAGATTATATACGTCTGCCAAAAGTAATAAGTTAGGTGGTAATACACGACCAATAAAATAAAAATAATAAAAGAAGGCAAATATTATACCATAAAGTTGTTGATTAGCATTTTGAAGGGTGGATACCCTCTCTTTTTGAGAGTCAAGTTCGGTATTTAACTTTGAATCGTCTCGTCTTTATCGCGAGATAACTCACTTCCGTCTCCACCTCGAATCTTCTTGCTCAATTGCGAATTCTTCTTCTCAAGATTGTTGCGTCTTCTCTCAAGATCCGAGGCAACTACAAAAGAAGATCTTCCAACCTATGAAAGAAGATAGAAAAGCTTGTTAATACATATACAACAATATAAAGCCAATGGGGAGATATGATTGTATACATACCAAGGATCCAAGCGCATTCAAGAAGTCGAGAGACATAGTTCTAGAGACTCCATTGAAAGAATCATTGCCCTCCAAAAGAGGAGTGGCATTGCACACGTTTGCGAGAGTCCCACAAAGAGAAGCTAGGGAGCATCTCCCATTCCTTGGAAAGAATCCGAGAAGATACTAGACAACTCGACCCATAGAAGAACAGTTAACGGGGTCCTTGTAGCGAGAGAGCGATTGGAATCATGGTCATCTTCATCGAAGACTCGAGTTTGAGCTAAGGCGAGAAGAGGATTGGACCTTTCGCTTCTTAGTTAAGGGGGCAGAGGATTTACCCTTGCGGCGGCGCTTTGCCCTTACTTTTAGTCTTCGCAGCCCAATAGTTTCTTCAATTCCAACCTTCGCATACGCGTAAAGATAAGAAACAGAGGCAACAGTATTATTTAAATAAGAAGAAAGGAAGTGATTCTTACTTCACCCGTAAGCGATCGAAGCAATGTCAGAGTATCCTCCGACGGATCCTTTTTGTAGCTTCTTTTCAACCTGGCTATCTGAAAGATTTCACAAACTCAGCAAGTATAGAAAGAAAATTACGAAACCAAATTTGAAGTCGAAACATACCTCTTTTTCTCCTCAGGCCATTTGAATTCCCAAGGATGATATCCTGCGAGATTCGCAGGAAGAATATGCGAGCCCGCGATGTAAGGACCATTTAAGATCAAGGGTACGACCCACCATTTCTCGTCTTTGGAATGACGAGAGAGGAATTATTACTCTGTGCCAATCAATATCTTGCATGAGTAATTTATCTTCGTGAGACATTATTATTTTTCTTCAGACGAACGCCCCAGCGAGATCTCGCATTCATCATAGTTATCACTGAGTAATTTTCAAAAAAGTTTTCCACAGTATATTTCTCAACAGCTATTTCCAAATCTGCGAATTCGGGATTTCTGGCGGAATTAGGGTATAAAGATCCTTTGCCTGCACCGCGGTTCGCGAACTCAAGCATCAGGCGAATACAATCGCCACTTAATTGATAAACAGCCCGAGAGAATTTTTCATGGGCCAAAATTTCATAAAATAAAGGCAACTCAGGATTGTACAAGGGAATAGGAAGTCCCGCGAGAAGGCGATGAGCGAGACTATAATCTTTTGATCATCACATTGATGATCAGAGAAAAGATTTACAGAAAGAATGGATGAGGGTTCTTGATCAGGAATGGTTGATAGAGTAAAACCCTTCTTGTGCAACCTCTGTTGAACTTCTTCAAAAGAAGTTTTGTATCCACGACTGATGGAAGCCATTTATCAGTATGGGAATGGATGAAAGATTGGAGATTAAAAACAGCGCTAGAAAGGATGAAGGAAAGCTTTGCAGTAGCAGGAGCGCAAATTGCTAAGGAGAGAGTCAAAGAAAAGTTGCGAGAGACAAACTAAAAGATGAAAAGAAGGGGAAAAGAAAATTATATATAGGGAAAAAGAGCCTCGAGAAAAACAAGGTCATTTAATGCGAAGAGACATGAACGGTCAAGAAAAAGTGGTTGAAAGAGATGTGTCAAGAAATGATAGTAATAATCAAAATCCGTGTAAAAGTACAAAACTCGAAGATAAGAAGTCGCGGCAACAATATTGTAAAATCTCATGGTACTCTTCCCCTCGCAGGAGAGATAAGAGATGATACTTCATATATATCTCAAAGAAGCTCAGAACTTCGCAAAAGAATAGAGGCAAGTACGTACTTTTCAAGTACAAGATTCTTCCTCGCTCGTTCCTTCATCAACAAAGATCAAAGATTACTACAACAACGGATTTTCCTTCAAGATCGCTCTTCAAGCAATATTCAAGGAAAAAGAGGCAAGATGTAGGATCATAATATCGCAATGCATAGGGCTCAAGTGGGATCAATAAATGACGGTTTTGCGAGGGAGTCGCAAAAACTAAAATAAACGACGCGATGGGAGAAACGACACATAAAACAACCTAAAGACATGGAACTCCGGCGAGGGTTAAGAAGTGTCGCGAGATTGAATAGTTGTACACTGGCGACACTTCGCGAGACATTCCCGAAAATAAAGGATAGCTTAGCTGTCATCCACTATGTATTGCCCTATATAAAGGGTCGAGTGAGTCTGTTGTGAGGGGGAGATCTTTTGAGAATTGTGAGGCAAGTCATTAGGAGAGAGAAAGTTTAAGAGTATTTTACTTGCTAAGTGTAATTCTACTTTTCCTGTGTAGAACTCATGAAATTAATCAATAAACATTCTCAATTATGCAACTTTCAACAGACTAATTAACCAAAAATATAGTGAGGGGTGTAGTGTGGGAAAACCTGCTACTACAGTGTTTTGGCATCAAGATGTACTCAACGGATATTTCTACGTCGCTGACTTGTATATATCATGTTTTTGGCATCCAAACATGATAAATTAGGGAAAAGAGTAAACCAATTTTGATGATTACAGTTTCATCAAGCACGTTGATCCACCAATACGACAACAAGAAGATCAACTCCGATCTATTTTCTTTCTTTCTCTTGTTTGATTTGATTTTTTTCCTAGCTTATCAATGGATTTTCTAACTAAGTTTTTATTGGCTTATTCTAGGTAATTATCTAGACAAAAGGGTTGCAACATCTTTTACTTGGATCACATGAATTAAAGTGATGACAATCACCGAATGGTTGCATGCCTATCGTTCGTGGTATGTAGCATATGGAGTGATACCAACAGATGATGTTATTATGAACGGTATTTTACTATTCACTTCTTATTTTCTTTTGTTTAATCCCTCGGTTAATTTTTTTTTTTTGTTCTGAATATTAAGGCATCTATCTTCTTTAGTGAAAAAAAAAAAAAAAAGCCATATCCAACGTGTTTCAATACAGGGTATTGATGGTGGATGAATACTTCTCCTATATCATTATTAAAGGAGTATGGTGGTTCCGGAATCTCGTTTTACCGGTGTATCATGCATCATCGTTTATTCCTCCCTAATGGATTTTATATATATCTTCCCAACTACGAGAATATGATTAATGTTATTCTCGTTTTTTTCTTTTGGGTACCATTAAAATCCATTGGTTAATCTTATATAAGATATGTAAACCCTAAACATAGACACGAAGGGCATCTTAGTAAATAAACAATAGTTTATAACACTCCCCCTGATGACCACTGTGGCTAAGTCATTACAAGCATACCAGGAAAACTCAAAGAGAAAAACCTGAAATTGCATAAGCATGTAAAAACTCAAAACAAAGTGTTGGACACGAGATTTTGCCTCATTAAAACCTTGACAAGGAAAACCTGTGACAAAACCTTGACGAAGGAAAAAGAGTACAACGCGATAAAGTCCAAGTGAATGCACTTTAATTTGATGATGGCGCTCCCCCGATAAATACTTCCAATTGGCGTGCAAATCTTTGAGTCGAGACTTTCCAATTTTGAAGAACGGATTTCTTGAATAAGAGAAGAGGACTGTGCTTTCATGAAGATGTCGGATAGTTGATGAAGTCTTCATTTGTGTTGCACAAGCAGTAATGCCTTCGATTACACTTTTGCGGAGTTCACATTCTTCTTCAACGCATTGAGAACTTGTTTCATGGATTGCTAGCTTCCCGAGATGATTTGCAAAAGTTGTTGATGTAATTTCTTCAACATAAAGCCAAGATGTAGATAAATTACCATAAGTGAACAAAACTGAATTTGTGGTCATACCTTATGTGGATTGGAATGACATCCAAATTACTAAGGGATTGTTTTCTTGATTTGGCCTAACAAAAATGACCTAGTTAATGGTGGGAATCCACCAAATAACAAAAATTATACAACTCCCCTTGGATGACCACCATGTTGAATTAAATTTCCTCACTAAAAACCTTGCCAAGAAAAAACCCAATGGGAAAAAAATTTGGAAAAGGAAAAAGAGCATTAAAATATCAACATTTTGGAGAAAAAACGTCAATGAGATGTTGCCTCGTTAAAACCTTGTCGGGAAAACCACATGGGACAAAACCTCGAAGCCAAGGGGAAAGAGTACAACTTTGACATATTTATCGATGCTAGCTCAACTACATGAGTTTTTCAAAAAATAAGCATCAAAATAATTACTCTAATCTATCTTAAAGAAGAGTTTAAGCTAGCATAATTCTAACTCGCAGATTTAAGAAAATAAAAAAATAAATAGAATTTATACTTCCAAAGCGTGGATTTTAGTGTTTTAAGGACTCCTCAAGAGACCTATAAAGTTATCATCATCAAATAATTAATTCGGATTTTTGGTCTTGTACCAAATTTCTAAAAACATATAAATGATTGTTAAACCTTATGTAAGAATATAAGGTGGCTGCCCAAATATAATTTGAAAATCCTTCAAGGATTATAAATTTAATATGTTCTCCGACCACATTTCTTGTGTGAATGCAATATAAGTCCTTCAACCACGCCATGTGCATTGTATAAAGAGAACAATTAATAAATCAATCCTAGGGTCTGAAAATAAATAAGACCCTGAAACGAATACATTTCTCGTATAATGACGCAATATGACTACACCAACCTGTAATTAATAGGCTTGGCATTTTTAAGGTGATAAGTTTTGGATCCGAAATTGCGTCAATCAAGAAATTAATCCAACATAATTTGGATTATATGCCAACCAATCACATATGTCGATATTCCAATGCATAGGGGTTCAAAACCACTATCATTTATTTCAGTAGCTACTTTGAATGAATATTCGACAATATATTAATTAATTACGATCCCATATAATTCTCAAGTGTATGCATATCTTGAAAAAAAATCATAGAATTGTCGGGTACCACGCCCACGGGCATTACAATCTCTTCTTATTCAATTGAGGAGATAATAACTTCGAGAATGCGAATCGTGTTTTTGGTACACTCAATTGGAGCACTACCAAGAGCCCATTATAGAACGCTACTTATTTTACTAGATGTGACTGGATTTTCCTCTTAAAGAGGTAAACGCTATGCGAAGCAAATATGATATTTCACGCCTAGTCAATGGCAGCCTTTTTCAATTTGATCATGATGGCGAGAAACCGATATAACATTCAAGTTAATTAACACCAACTTTTGCTGGTAGTGTATAGTCTCCCCCGATTATGACGGAAATATTTATAAAAACGAAAACAAATTTCGTAAAAGTATTATCCGATTAATTCGAGGACATATACTTATAATTTCTGGATGTTAACAATACTAGGTGGGATAGTAGATACTGATTCCAAGAGCCATAAAAAAATTATCCCAAAATTGTAATCTACTTGAGATACAAATTGAACATCAACCATATATTTTATTAGTTACAGCCAAAATATACAAATAAAACTCCAAAATAATTTCATGACCTCAAGGATCAACGAGATAATGAACTAGAATGAAATTATGGACACTTCTTTATCAAAAGAAAATTATATCAAGATCAATATAGTCACAACAAGGACTAATGATATAGCTAACAAGCCAGGTGCACCCTTGATCTTTAGTGTCCAATTCCAACTACAAGTGGAACTATTTCAAATTTTGGAGAATATTAAGATGAAAAAAATAAAATAAAGATTGTTCAATATCCCTAGGGAATGCAACAATTCTTAATTTCATCGGTGTTTGCAATTCCGAATACCATAATAACGATATCTCATTCTAAAGTCGATAGAGAAAACCAATTTCAATTGGCTTATATGATTCTTTTTAAGAAAATAAAGAAATCATAATCGTTAATTAATTTTTGTAGAGCAAACCCAACTTTTTGTTGATGAAGATTTCTCTAGAGGAATAGAAATCAAAAAGAAATTGGCCAAAAATACTTATAATGCCAATTTTACTTCTCATTATAGAGAATTTATGGAAAAATCTAATACCGATTGGTAAAACGATATACCAAAATCATATCGGCGACTGGAAAAAAAAAATGTCGTTTACTATGGAAAATCCATTGTGTGGTAAAAGAGTGGTTTCGGAAAAGAATAGAAACCAAATACGAATCACATGATCATTGTTCAATGGACAACGATACCAATATGAATTGGCCGGAGGTTTTTCAACCATGCACGTGATTCGTTACCACAAAAGTAATTAGATTTTGGTAACACCAATTTTGATGATTACAGTTTCATTAAAGGAATAGAAACTGTAAACCATCTTTGGATGGATTTTCTTTTCCTTTTGATGATTACAGTTTTTGCAAATATTATTAAAAATATAAAACGCAAAGTAGAGGGGAAGAGAAAGAGAAATTCTTATTCATATGTGTGTAGAATACAATATTTAAGCCTCTATTTATATAGATAGAAGACTTGGTGTCCAAGATATGTAAACCCTAAACTTAGACACGAAGGGCATCTTAGTAAATAAACTTGGTTTATAACACTCCCCCTGATGACCACTGTGGCTAAGTCATTACAAATATACCAGGAAAACTCAAAAGAGAAAAACCTGAAATTGCATAAGCATGTAAAGACTTGGACAGTGTTGGACACGCATATGTTGCCTCATTAAAACCTTGACAAGGAAAACCCAGTGGGACAAAACCTTGATGAAGGAAAAAGAGTACAACGCGATAAAGTCCAGTGAATGCACCTTAATTTGATGATGGCGCTCCCCCTGATAAATACTTCAGTCAAGTCTTAGTGTGCAAATCTTTGAGTCGAGACTTTCCAATTTTGAAGAACGAATTTCTTGAATGCAGAAGAGGACTGTTCTTTCATGAAGATGTCAGATAGTTGATGAAGTCTTCATTTGTGTTTTCTTGAATGCCTTCGATTAATACTTTTACGGAGTCTACATTCTTCTTCAACATATTGAGAACTTGTGTTATGGATTGCTAGCTTCCCGAGATGATGTGCAGAAGTTGTTGATGTAATCTCTTCAACATAGAGTCAAGATGTAAATAAACTACCATAAGTGAACAAAACTGAATTTGTGGTCATGCCTAATGACATCCAAATTCCTTAGGGCTTGTAACGTTGATTTGGTCTAACAAACTGACCTTGTTAATGGTGGGAATCCACCAAATAAACGAAATTATACAACTCCCCCTTGGATGACCACCATGTTGAATTAATTTGTTCCACTAAAACCTTGCCAGTAAAACCCAATGGGAAAAAAAAATATGGGCGAAGGAAAAAGAGCACAAATATCAACATTCTTGAAAGAAATTTAAACGTCTACGAGATGTTGCCTCGTTAAAACCTTGTCAGGAAAAACCACATGGGACAAAACCTCAAACGAAGGGAAAAGAGTACAACTTTTAACGTTTTATGGATGCTAACCCAACTATATGAGTTTTACAAAAAAAACAAGCATCAAAATAATAACTCTAGTCTATCTCAAAGACGAGTTTAAGCTAGCATAATTCTAACTGCAGATTTAAGAAAGAAAAGAAAAATAGAACTTATGTTGCTAAAGCGTGGATTTTCGTGTTTTTAAGGACTCCTCAAGAGACCTATAATTAATCCGGATTAAAAACACACAAAAAGGATTGTTGACATAATCGAGTCAACAATCCTTGTGAATAGATATCATTTTTGTCCCATTTGTAATCATCAAAATTGGTGTTACCAAAATCTAATTACTTTTGTGGTAACGAATCACATGCATGGTTGAAAACCTCCGCCAATTCATATTGGCATCGTTGTCCATTGAACAATGATCATGTGATTCGTATTTGGTTTCTATTCTTTCCGAAACCACTCTTTTACCACACAATGGATTTTCCATAGTAAACATTTTTTTTTTCCAAGTCGCGATATGATTTTGGTATATCGTTTTACCAATCGGTATTAGATTTCTCCATAAATTCTCTATAATGAGAAGTAAAATTGGCATTATAAGTATTTTTGGCCAATTTCTTTTTGATTTATATTCCTCTAGAGAAATCTTCATCAACAAAAAGTTGGGTTTGCTCTACAAAAATTAATTAACGATTATGATTTCTTTATTTTCTTAAAAGAATCATATAAGCCAATTGAAATTGGTTTTCTCTATCGACTTTAGAATGAGATATCGTTATTATGGTATTCGGAATTGCAAACACCGATGAAATTAAGAATTGTTGCATTCCCTAGGGATATTGAACAATCTTTTATTTTATTTTTTTCATCTTAATATTCTCCAAAATTTGAAATAGTTCCACTTGTAGTTGGAATTGGACACTAAAGATCAAAGGGTGCGCACCAGGCTTGTTAGCTATATCATTAGTCCTTCTTGTGACTATATCGATCTTGATATAATTTTCTTTTTGATAAATAAGTGTCCATAATTTCATTCTAGTTCATTATCTCGTTGATCCTTGAGGTCATGAAATTATTTTGGAGTTTTATTTGTATATTTTTCCTGTAACTAATAAAATACATGGTTGATGTTCAATTTGTATCTCAAGTAGATTACAATTTTGGGATAATTTTTTTTTTATGGCTCTTGGAATCAGTATCTACTATCCCACCTGGTATTGTTAACATCCGTAAATTATAAGTATATGTCCTCGAATTAATCGGATAATACTTTACGAAATTTGTTTTCGTTTTTAAGATGAAAATATTTTCGTCATAATCGGGGGAGACTATACACTACCAGCAAAAGTTGGTGTTAATTAACTTGAATGTTATATCAGTTTCTCTGCCATCATGATCAAATTGAAAAAAGGCTGCCATTGACTAGGCGTGAAATATCATATTTGCTTTTGCATAGCGTTTACCTCTTTAAGAGGAAAATCCGGTCACATCTAGTAAAATAAGTAGCATTCCATAATAGGCTACTGTAGTGCTCCAATTGAGTGTACCAAAAACACGATTCACATTCTAAAAGTAATATCTCCTTTTTTGAAGATAAAGGAGATTATAATGCCCGTGACGTTGGTACTAGCAATTCTTATTTTTTTCAAGATATGCATACACTTGAGAATTATGTGGGATCGTAATTAGTTAATATATTGTCGAATATTCCTTTAAAGTAACTACTGAAATAAATGATGATGGTTTTGAACCCTCTCGGCAGAAAAATCGACATATGTGATTGGTTGGCATATAATCCAAGTTAGGTTGGATTAATTTCTCGATTGATGCAATTTTGGATCCAAACTTAACACCTTAAACATGCCAAGCCTATTAATTACAGGTTGGTGTAGTCATGTTGCGTCTTTATACGAGAAATTTCTTCGTTGAAAAACGATTTGAGGGTTATATTTTTTCTACACCCTAGGATTGATTCAATAAATTTTTGTTCTCCATGCATAATGCTTTTGGCGTGGTAGTCCTTGAAGGACTCGTATTGCATTTACACAAGAAATGTGGTTGGGAACATATTCAAATTTGTTATCCTTTTAGGATTCAAATTATATTATGGCAGCCACTTGACTCGATTATGTCAGGTTTAACAATCCTTTATGTGTTTTTAGAAATTTTGTACAAAACCAACAATCCGGATTAATTATTTGATGATGATAGCTTTATAGGTCTCTTGAGGAGTCCTTAAAAACACTAAAATCCACGCTTTGGAACTATAAATTCTATTTATTTTTTTTATTTTCTTAAATATGCAGTTAGAATTATGCTAGCTTAAACTCTTCTTTAAGATAGATTAGAGTAATTATTTTGATGCTTATTTTTTTGAAAAACTCATGTAGTTGAGCTAGCATCGATAAATATGTCAAAAGTTGTACTCTTTCCCTTGGCTTCAGGTTTTGTCCCATGTGGTTTTCCTGACAAGGTTTTAACGAGGCAACATCTCATTGACGTTTTTCTCCAAAATGTTGATTTTTTAATGCTCTTTTTCCTTTGTCCAAATTTTTTCCCATTGGATTTTACTGGCAAGGTTTTTAGTGAGGCAATTTAATTCAACATGGTGGTCATCCAAGGGGGAGTTGTATAATTTTTGTTATTTGGTGGATTCCCACCATTAACTAGGTCATTTTGTTAGGCCAAATCAAGAAAACAATCCCTTAGTAATTTGGATGTCATTCCAATCCACATAAGGTATGACCACAAATTCAGTTTTGTTCACTTATGGTAATTTATCTACATCTTGGCTTTATGTTGAAGAAATTACATCAACAACTTCTGCAAATCATCTCGGGAAGCTAGCAATCCATGAAACAAGTTCTCAATGTGTTGAAGAAGAATGTAAACTCCGCAAAAGTGTAATCGAAGGCATTACTGCTTGTGCAACACAAATGAAGACTTCATCAACTATCCGACATCTTCATGAAAGCACAGTCCTCTTCTGTATTCAAGAAATCCGTTCTTCAAAATTGGAAAGTCTCGACTCAAAGATTTGCACGCAATTGGGATCAAGTATTTATCAGGGGAGCGCCATCATCAAATTAAGGTGCATTCACCGGACTTTATCGCGTTGTACTCTTTTTCCTTCGTCAAGGTTTTGTCCCACTCGGGTTTTCCTTGTCAAGGTTTTAATGAGGCAAAATCATGTGTCCAACACTGTTTTGAGTTTTTACATGCTTATGCAATTTCAGGTTTTTCTCTTTGAGTTTTCCTGGTATGCTTGTAATGACTTAGCCACAGTGGTCATCAGGGGGAGTGTTATAAACTATTTGTTTGCACTTTAATTTGATAAGGAAGGGGGAGTGGTCATCAGGGGGAGTGTTATAAAGATAAGGAAGGCATGTTGGAGTCGGATTGCTTTCCTAATAATAATTGCAAACCTTTATTCTTCTTTTCTACAAACAGATTCTATTTGTTTGCACTCAACTCCTGTGGTTGTAAAGAATAAGGCATGAATACGAACCAGTATGAAATTTTAGGGAGGTAGGCCTAAAATGATGATACTATAGTTGATGTAACTGGGCCTTGGGGAAGAAAATACACGACAGCAGGCAGTTTTTGAACCTCTTTTTTTTTGGGCACCACCCATTTTTCATGGGGACCATGATTTAAATTTTGGGTGGTTATTAAGAAGAAATCCTAACTCATCCCTTATCTAAGTACTAGGTATCCCCGGGGCCTTACGGCCCCGGCTCAACCTTTGTACATTAAAAGAGATAAACACAAAACCTATTCATACAAAAATTAAATATAAACTAAAAGACTAATTAAAATTAAAAAATATGGTCTGAACCTATTTGTAAAAAGTCGTTACTCAAAACATTATCAAATTTTCCTCGTTTTGATTATTTTCGATCATATATCAAAAAAATAAACGTTCTTGCCATCATTGAATCAAATAGCGACAATGCTTTATCTACTTTGTTGGCTCTAACCATATTTTCAAGTTCTTACTTATTTAAACATAAAGAGAATAGCAACACTTAGGTATTTAATATTTTTTATGATGTTCATGAAAACAATGCTTGCATTATGATTTCAGCTACTTTTCTGCCCACGTATCTAAAAAACCAATCTTCATATGTTTCATTGCGTCCTTTTGAAACTCCTTAAATTTTGATTTTTGTAAGCCAAGCTTCTTATAGGAAATCCACTTTGTTGAATTTTTGTTGCATATCGGTCCTGGATTATTGGTTTCTTCAACGGATGTAGTTTGTTGTGCTTCGTGAATATTTGAGGTCCTATACATGAATGATGTTAGTTAATAGTTTATGCGACATCTTCTATATGCCAGTGGATTGAGCAAGATGTTTCATTGAAATTGTATATGCTAACCTCATGTGCATTTGCATGCTACTTTTCACCTCCAAGTTATGGTATATTTTTGTAGCATTTGTGGATGACAGGGTCATCTTACCTGAGAAGATTGTTAACATTAATCGGTGAATTTGATCAAGTATGTATTAGATGAAACATTCATGTGTTTAAATCAAATATTACCTTGGTAATTCTTCACGTATGTTGAACAAACACCGAGTAAAATCGGGTTAATTTTGTAGGTTTTGCAAACTGGGTTGTTTTCCACTTCCTTGCAAGCATTACCCCATAGGGCAATGTTTATAGTTGATCCTCTATTTTAATTATAAGACATCATAATTTTTTTGTTAATGTTGGATATTTTAAGAATTCCTTATTTAAGTAATAACATTGATTAAAAATAACTTTGTACTGCGGTTCTCTAAAGTTATTTCACGCATTAGATTGCTCGTCCGCTTGCATTCTCGGAAACTTCGGATGCTTGTGTACGCTCTTAAATAGCCGATCACATCTACATTAATAACATTGGTAAATTACTTTTTTCTCTTAAATTTAATTTCATGTTGAATTTCTTTACCATACACGTAAGATATATGTTTTGTATGTTTGAGTTGATCTCTTCAAATTCGGTGAAGTTAAATTTTCTAGGAATTATTGCCGTTGGATTCGTCTCCAACTTAGTAATTCTTGTGTTAGGACAAAAGAGACCTCTTTTTTCACTTCTGGTTGGCCTGAATCTATCCTTAGACTTGCTTAAGTGCAATCCTTGAATGGAATATAGGCTATTTTCTTTAATTGCGTCATCAAATTTCCAGATTAGTTCTTCCTTCATACTTGCATGTAATTCATCGCCCGGTTTGTCAAAAATAAAAAAAAATAAAATAAAATAAAAAATCACCATATATTAAATAATAAATACATGGTTTATCAAATATTAGACATGTGCAATTGATACCTCTTCATCGTTTAAAACCATATCTATGCTTTTTATCGTGTCTCATTGTTCTAAAGTTGAATTCTTTCCACTTGTTTACGACTTGACTCGACAGGTGTTTGATCTTCCTTCATATAATGATTTTAGGCCAAGTGATGCGCCATATTTAGGCGACATCGTTGCTGCAATGTTGGTTGTAGTCTCTTCGTTTTAGTTTGTGGTTGAATAAACAACATCTTTTATAATGTTTCGAATTCAATGTGTATCGATTAGGAATCTCGTTATTAATTTAAAACCCAACACCTTTAGGAAACTCGCTTTTGTTTTGGACATTGATTTATATGGGATGCAATTAATACATGTAAGGTATGTCCAAACTAAAACCAACCAAAACATTCAAAAATAGACAAAGATAGTATAGCTGACATTCTTAGTACAAAACAGATTGTAATAAATAAAATTAAATATGGTGTAAGCAAGATAACTTAAATATTTGATGCCTTTGGTTGTCACATTTATCTTATGTTTTCAATTTCTACTTTTGTTCTGCAGGAAATAGGTTGTGCTTGCTTTGTTGAACATCGTGTCCTCTTTGCAATTGGTTCTAGATTGGCATACCAAGCAAGCATTTTTTCTATCTTTGAATTATCGTATTCGGATTGTATGTTTTGTTGCCGCTCCCCGTTTCTACTTCGCTTACGTGTCCAAATCGTAATAATTATTTGTTGTTGTTTGTCGAGTTGCTGGTAAGATATACACTGAATCATCGTTGCTGCTTGTATCATCTTTCAGTTCTTTACTTCTGCATATCTTGCAAGAGCAATCACTATCATCCGAAATGTTTATTAATTCTTCATGCAAGTCTTCATTTGTGTTTTTTCTCTTCTCACTTAGCCATATCAGTTTAGTTCCGGTGGTGGCCGACGATTGTGTCAGCCGTTTTGCCGCTTTTCGCATTACATGGCATATAAAAGGTCTCACTCTCGTTGTCACCGCTCGTCTCTCGCCATATCTTCTTTTTTACCCTTGTTGTTTAAGGTAACATACCTGTGAATTTAGAATCCAAAACAATTATCGTACGAATAAATTATAACCACGAATAAATTGCGAGAGTTTTTGATCCAAAAACAAATTAGAAATTGAATAAAAACTAATTAGTTGAAGTTGAATTATCCAAATTCAAGCAAAAATTATATTGCATCCAAATAAAAATCAAGAAAAGACCAATAGACGACATCACAAAGTTCTACATATTGAAAAGTCTAGCAAAGATGAAAAAATTAGAGTTACCTTATCAAAGTAAAGATCCGAAGCAAACACCTCCAAATCTGTAAAGAGTATAAAGACAACCTTGTTGTCGACTGCTTCCTCTGTAGCGGGGGACTTCCAAATTGGGTGCTATATAAGATAAATCCGTGTAAATAAAATGCTAAGTTAAGTAAATTTGGCAGTTGTGATTAAGATTTTTTACTTTCAGAATTTTGTACTAAGGATTTCAATAAACATTTCCATATGATTTGCAATATCTAGGTCTAGAAATCACCACTAAGATGTTACCTATTACTATGCAACAAAGCTAAGGAAGATTTGTATTTCTGATTCACGAAAATAAGATTAAAGAGTTCAATATATGTAACCTCTTCATCGTGCATGGTCGACACATGTTCAGAGACTTCTTTTTGTTTTTAAACAGAAGCATGGCCAGCAACTGTTGTTATTAACAAAGCCGTTTACATGTTTTTTAAATAGCCGACATGTTTTTAAACATGTACCTAACCCTACCCCATCAGAGGTTTACATATGTGAAGCAAAGAGACATAAGTATCAAGAAAACTTTTGTCGATAAAACCTAATTCACGATGCCTTGATGTCCCTCTTTCGTACTAAAAGATTTGTCGTGGTTTGGAAAAATGGTGCACACTGCCAATCATTATTGGACCAACTTATTGGCACCATCTTGGAGATGTATTCCATTAGCTCTTTCACAAAATAAACGTTTTCAAGGATTGCAGCTAGTCTTTCATATGAGTTACACCAGCTTTAGTGAATAGATTTTTATTTCTTTTGTGCTCCATCCATTTGCTACACGTTTAGATTTTTTTATTTATTTATTTTACTGTGTGATAAATAAAATTACAGAACTCCTGTAAAATTTTCCAAAACCTCGAAACAAACAGTATAATGGCTGTGGTGTTAGAGCAAGAGTTGATACGCTGTTTATGATTTTTCAATTTATCTGCGCAACCTACAATTGTGTTTACATTGTAAGAAACTCATTCATTTCTCTCTTATGTGAAACTTAACCTTCTTGGTCTACTATGTGCACCTATTAATCTAAAACTTTTAGCAAATTTACCGATTAAAAGAATTTTATCCCAAAATGATCGTAAAATTCAAGAGAATTAATTAAAACCATATATATGTAGTAACTAAATATAAACCAATGGACACCAAGTGATATCAATATAAGTAATAGCAATATAAATTAATGGACATTAACTTGAAATCGAATAGTAAAGAGATAAAAACATTGGAATCGATCAATTAAAATTATAACTATTTTCAATAGATTTAAGCCTTTCCGCTTCTCGGTGAGGATCATATGCCGTATTTAGCCATTCTTGTAAATTAATCTCATTCCAATACTCCTTTTCCTGATTTACCACTCTGTCTATAAATGGTGAATTCTCGGTAGTGCATTCACGAATCACTGTTTTTGTATACCCATTTGGTAACTCATTCTTCCTGATGATAGTGATCGTTAGATTCGATGCTACGCCAGGTACCCTTGAAATACCAAGATACCTTGGATTTTCATCTCCCAAGGGTCTAGCGGTTACCGGACTTTCATGTTTAAAGAAACTACTGTGTATCGGAATTACATCATCCACATAATTGCCGGATGTCAAGTAGAATCCAGCGCTATGTAGGCTCTGTGACCTGCTATCGTCCATTCGCATAGCAAAACAAACTCTAACAGGAAACTGATACCTGGCCAGGGGTATTCCATCGTTGGATCTCATTAGTTTTCTCTTTAATATTGCTAATTTCCCAGCAGCAACACCAGTCGTGACTTCGCGTCAATCTCCAGATCTTTTAGTTGTCTTATCATCAATTTTGTGCCCTTGACGATGCCCTGCCTTTTGTTATGATCTTCTAAGAGAATAATTGGTATGCCAATTTTCAAACGCAAATTATGGCTTGGTATATACCTATTTTCAACTTGATTTAACATCTCAGTGGGATACTTCCGCTGATCTTCTAAATAATCTTTAGAATCAGAAGATATGTAATCATTGCTTGGGTACACACGCTCCTCTCCCTGGAAGAGAAATACCATGTGATTATTGATTTCAAGCACTATATCATGCTTCATTGCTAAGATACCGCTGTGTGCTAGATATTGTCTCCTAGATTTACATCTTAGAAGATCTTGGTATGATATAGTAGCTATCTCTTTTATAAACTCACTTTCAGTTGGTATAAAGATTGTATGCTGTTCGTGGGCAATAGTCCCTCCTCCCGTAGCCCCATTAATGCTATTCAGAAGATTCCTCATGTACAGGCCATCTGCCATGTCTCAAGCAAACATTTACGTTAGAATTTAATATACTTGTGTGACGAAATCACGTTAAAAATAATAAGTTTACTTATTATATAAAATTAATAAGTTTTTAATCACGCATCCTATCCGTCACAAAGTATAGATATTTCCCAAGAAGATGATCTCAAACCTTTGTTATTGTTCCTTGTATCTTCGCTTGACATGTTCACTGCTTGGTTATTGTTCCGTGTATCCTCTCCCGGCATGCTTACTTGGCAAAATAAATAACATTTAAAGTATAAGTATATCATTGAAATGTTAAAAATTCGATGATTCCATCGATTTAACTAAGAAAATACAAATTTAGAAAAAAAAGAGAAGCGTACTTTGGGAATTCTTGTATGCTCGACTTGCAAAAGTGTCTTCGATATATGTTACTGTGTAAGCCATCGTGTATCCTATATATAGTTTTCAAAGAATCTTGTTAAGGGAATAAGTGTTTGCATAGAATTAGAATTCCATTAATTTACCTAAAAAGTAAATCGGTGTCCCAAAATAACTCAAAGTGTAACTCAATATTAAACAGACCAAGAAAGGAAATCATTGTGTCTCATTATATATAGTGTTTAAAGAACCCTCTTAAGGAAATCAATATTTCCACAGAATTAGAATTCTATCAACTTTCTGAGAAAGTAAATCAGTGTTCTAAAATAACTCAATTCTTTTTGAAACGAATATGATTGAAAATTGTTCATTTTTTTAATGAATATTGTTCACCTTTTTTTAAGAAAATTGTTCACCTTTTTTAATGAAAATTGTTCATGGGACAGCCTTTATCGTTGTACTCCGACACGCTTATTACCCAACTATGGCATCTGATCATGCCTCAACGAACCTAGTCTTCTGACTTATCTATACATTCGAAAACAATACTATAAAAATGTTTAGTAGTGATCATGAATCAGTGCATCGATACAAAAACTCGCTATTGCAATAAAAAGTGAATGCATCATCTTGTCCATATCCGTTATTTTTGATTGAATCTTTGTAAAAGGTGTTGGTAATATAATGTAATAATTCATAGATATAAAACCAAAGTATATATCTAATCTTCTTTTATGGTCTTCCTTTAAGCTATTGGAAATTGTATCCGATGACCGACGCTATTCAATCCCCCGCATTTTTAGTATCAAAACCTGGAATGTGATTCTTGGTATCAAAATCTTCTTTTTGAATAGATTCCTCCCTACAATCTCATCTTCAATAGCTTTTTTTGATAATATTGTTATTAGAAAAGGTTGGGTAGGATGAATTTTTAAACTAAAACAAAGACTAAGAGTCGGCAAATTTTTACTTTCAATGTCGTGAACATAAAAATCAGATCACAGGTCTTGGGTTACATTTTTTTGTCTATATAGGCTTCGTTTCATGTGTTGGACCAATTTTGGAACTCTTATAAACTTTATAGAGTCAATGCACATTTTCAGCATGATTTACCATTTGCTATTCCATTGAGATACGTACAAATGTTCAATCTTGAAGAGAGGCAATGTTTTAACTATTATCTGGTTTTTGTTTATATAGTCAATCCATATTTTCAGTACTAATTGTGTGTCTGTGTTCCTTTGTTAAAGGTACACGTGTTAGGGGCTTAAAAGAGGCAACTTCTCCTATATAAGAAGACTTATTATAGTCACATCTGAATACAATCAGAAAACAAAAGAAAATCATACACCATATTAGAATAGAATAGAACAGAAGTTAGTATGTTCTCACTATGATTCTAAATATTTGGCTTCTCAACAAATTAATTGTATTTAGTTTTATGAGATTCTATGAAATTGTCAAAACAGTATCATGGATGTATTTCCTCTCATTTGTATCAGAAATATGGTATGTTCTTCTCATTCTATTTGTATGTAGTTTGTCAAACCTCTTCTCCTTTCAGTTTGTGATTGAACAGTAAGTTTGTTCACGGTTTGGATGACAATGGGTTCCCGTAAATTGGTGCGAACTTATGTACCAAAAGAACCCTAAAGCAAAGCGTAAGAATATATAAATAGATCACTACCAGCATGAATCAGGGAAATGGTTGTTGGTGGTTGTGAGTAATGGGAAGACCAATTGAACTGAATGAATGAATGATGTAATGATTTAGATGTATGCTCAGAAGTGCAGTTGCCATTGGATATAAGAACTATAGAGAGTATTTACTCTAGTATTTTTTTTTTTTTTTTTTTTTTAGGGTTTGATGTAATGTTGTCTTAATGTTTCGAGGATGGGAAAGTTCTCTATGTTAAATCAAAGATCTTCCATATTAAAATCTTCAAATATTCACAACTCACTATTAGGTGCAAATAAAAATTTCAGATACATGGGAAGTTCTTTATCTCTTTTTTTTTTGAGAAAATGGTAAAGAGTAGTTTCTCAGAATTAATTTTTTTACTCATGTAGGATACGAAATATGTAGTATGTCCGGTTTCCATTTTTTTTTCGATGCTAATAAAGAAATCAGTGTTATTTCCATATTTTGTCGAGAGCATGCAGAGTTTAAACATGGTAGTGTTGTTGTAGGTGTGATAATTGAGAGGAGACAATGCAGTCTGAATTTTTGTTTGTTGGTCATTTAATGTATCTTATCTTTTCTATATGGCTCTATCTCTAGAGTCAACTGCTAGAATAGCTGTTCTTTAATGGAAATATAATGCTAATAGTCTAGTACTACTTAGAGTCAACTTTGCTATTGCATGTATCCTAATTTAATAGACCAAACAAATTGAAACGTAGTTAAATAACTCCCACCCAAAGTTATTGCCTGCAAATTTAAAACTTCAAAGTTTGCATTTATGTTTCTTTTATTTTATTAACTCCCACCCAACGGAAAAAAGAAACCTCTATTTAAGAGTGTTCTCTACATGTGTTTCATCATCAGATAAATTATCATGTTCATTTCAAGTTTTGTCAATGTACTACATCCCTTTAAAACAATTTTTGTTATTCATTCCCTGTTCAAACGATTACGGGTTCTGTCTTGTGTACTTTCATCAATTTCATTTTTCTTTTGTTGTTTCGTCTGGGATGTCCACTCATTCGTAGCACCTTGTTTATTTTAAGATGGACATCCCAGACGAAACAACAAAGAAGATGAATTTTGATCCTTGGGTTTTTGTTTTAGTCATTATATGAAATATATTCAGTTAGAGATTATCTGGATTTTTCAATACAGATGTGTTTTTAGTGGAGAATTAATGCTATGATATTCACAATAGCAGAAGAAATCGTAGATTGTACTTTACAATTTGTGTACATGTTGCGAAAGAAATTCATAGTCGTGGTAAGATTCAAACAATTAATCTATCTTTCAAAATGGTAGATTAAAGTAATATCATATTAGATATTGTTTGTGTCTGTTATCAGTTTAGGTGACATTGATTAAGAACATATTAACCCTTGTACATGAAGTATCCTCCAAGTAATACTAATGCTTTGCATAAAGTTTTTAATCCATATTTAGTGTTGTTCGAATTTTCAAATTTACTTCTGAGGGTTTGTTATTTATGGTTTGAATATCTTGAGAAATTTAAGCGGTCTTTAAGAGGTTTTGGTTCAGGTTAGAATGGAAGAAAGAATGTGTAGAATCAATAAAATGTTTAATAAGCATTTCCATGTTCTTATTGGATTCTCCGATGTACTTTGGGTTGAGATGTAGTCTGACAATATGGTCTGGTACGTGGTGCAACTCTAAGCTGTTTAAAAATTCTTGATGGTAATCAGAATGGCCTTGATATCTCTGTCCATGAAAATCAGAATAAGAAATTATTGATATCTCTGTCCATTATATAATGACATCTTAAATTAGGTGTTTCTCATTGTTCATTTTTGTTGGTTACTCCAAACATGTGTTGTTCAGTTGTTATAATTGTTCATTTATGGGCAAGTATTCATTAATACCATCACAAATTAAAGATGAGATTCCCACAACTTGATTTTAGGTTCTCATTTACTCACTCAAAGGCTTTGTTTTTTTATCTGGATCTTTTCTTTGGATCACTCTTCTTATAAGTTCCAGGTTGGTTCCTCAATCTCTAAATTTCCAGTTACATTCGTTATCTTCTCTATTTCTGTGAATTAAGAAATCCTTCAAACCAATTGTAAAATTTAATAATCAATATTAGTTTTGTATCATTTGCAGCTATCGGATTCTGTTAGTGGATGGTTAAATGGTAAGAGTAATTTGGAACAGATAATTTATTAATGGTAGTTGACTAATCAATAGTTTTATTAACTGAAAATAAATTATTGGCATCAGGATGTACTAATTTTCAATTTACTGGATTGGGGTACTCAAGGTATTCTTCCACGAATAGGATGTACAACGCCGCTTTCATGCATTTAGAGATGCCACCTGTGAGAATCCGAATAGGTAAGGCATCTTGATTTGTTGGGATTTAGTTTAGTGTGAATTTGTTACAGTGTTAAGTCGTTGTGTATGTAAAATTTGAGTGTCTAATTTTGGTTAGCATATAAATGGGTGGTTTATATTTCATTGGGTGGTTTATATTTAATTGAACATGAAGAACATTTCTCTGCTTCATTCTTATCCTATTTCTGTCTCGCAGGCCATGATATCTCGGTCATTCTCAATTTCTTGTCTGAACCGATGGCGTATTGCATTTTTGTTCAAATTGAATTGATTGCACACTGAGGCGCGCAGTGTGCCGTTGGTAATGATTCCACTACGGTGAGGAATTCTGCTGGGAATCATTGTAGTTTTACTTTTGCTATGGTAGCCATGATGATCTCTACATTATTTATATAATTTTTAAAACAATGCGGAGAAGAAATTTGGTGTATTTCAATATAAAGTAATGGTAACTGACATGAACTTGAAATTGAATTATAAAGAGATCTAAGCATTGTAATTTATCTGAAATCTATACTATTTCCAACGATTTAATCCCCTTAGAACAAAATAAGTTCTGGTAATTGGTAGAATCTCGAGCATCAATAACTTTATTGGAAATTGTGTCCTTGTATTGCGAAAGACTCGCATTGATGTGCCTGGAATCTTTCCCTTATGATGTGAACAACTTGGCCAATATTCTCACCTTGTATTACCTGCGCTTTAATATATCTTTTCCTCATTTTCTCAACTGAAAGCAAAGTGCCCGTTCTGAGAAGTACTCGTTCTTCCATGTATGGTGCCAAAGTTACATATACCTCTTTAATTACCATTATTGTCGATCCAATATTTATTGTTATAACGCGCTCCGGTATATGATTAATTTTTTCCTTATTGAGCATCTCGACCATCTTATTTGGAAATAGACTTCCGGGGATTACATGAGGTAGCTTTAGCTTAATTATATCTTCACCGTAAAAGTTGTGATTCTTAGATTTATTGATTGCATCCGTCTCTCAAGTGTTCTGCTTTATTATCGCTCGAGCTTGTTCTGTGCATTACATACATCGTGTAGAAATAATCATCGATGCTTAACAAACGTTGTATAAGTATTAGTGAATATATATTTAAGTTATGTATGAAAATACGGTAGTACTGAATGCACCAAATTCTTGTTCTAATTTTTCTTTCATCCTAAAAGCATATTCATATGTCTTATATTTGAATCGACAATCCACAAACTCTCTTCGGTGGTTTTTCCAATTTCCATTGCGCTATCCTTTGTTGGTCCCAAATCTTGCCTATGTCTCGCCCTATATCTCAGTGCCTACTTTTTTCTTGAACCGTTTCTAGACTTTGTGCTTGTTTTGTATTGAATTTCTTCATCTTTTTGTGAATCCATTCCTTGTGTGCTTGTCTATTTCTTTTCTGGTCCTTTGAATGGAAATATTAGCATGCTCATATACTCCAAAAGAGTTCCGATCTCCGATTCGCCATCTAGGAAGTTCATAATCTCCCGCTTGATTCTCGCGCATTATTTCTTTTTGCAGCACTTTTGTTTCAAAACAGTAATTTTTAATTTTTTTGGTGTTGTAGAGTTCTATCTTTAGTCATTTTTTCATCACACCCGTCTTCAACGTTTTTGAAGGGGTTTATTTCGGTGAAAAATTCCATGTGTGTGTACCTGCTGTGATTAAAACATACATAATTGCTTATTGTTCAAACATAAACTATTTCAGTAGTGTATGAAATCAAATCAAATCAAATGGCTAAGATGTTTGTACCTTTTTGCTTGTTCGAATTCCTGTTTTTTGGGCAAAGTAAATATACGCTTTCCCTATGACTTTCAAGTACTCTCATACAGGAGATAGTCTTATATAATAGCTGATAAACTTTAAATTAAGAATCCTAGTTATATTTGTATTATGGAATTTTAAATATTTTGGAATCATGGTTTTATTTCTTTACATAGATTTTGAATTCTTGGGTTGCAAGAAAAAAGTCGTTAAGAAACCGATTTATGGTATCTATTCTTGGTTCGCCGCACTATGGTAACTGATGATCTACTTCAGTGGTTATCTATCGACCTACTTCCATTTGAGTCTATTTTAATAAAAATGTGGTACGTAATAAGATTTGTTATCGCTCGTCCAGCTGAGTTAAGATGGTAATGTATCCTATGAATGACGATCTTCAATCCTTGCATGTTTACTATTACATCTTGGAATGTGAATCTTGGTATTGATATCTTCCTTTTAGACTGATGTTCACCTAGAATATCAGTTTCAATCAGTTTTTCTGTTAAAACTGTGATTAGAAGAGGTTGGGTAGGATGAATTTCCGTTGGACGTGTGTCTCCTAATTGTATTTCTTTTATGGGTAATACTTATGCATGGAACTTGTTTGCTGTGTAACTCTAGGCTTAAATAACGGATGATTTGTAATCAAACACATATTATTAGTCGTAATCTAACAAATATTTCCATGGAAATAGTTCGAACATTAATTGAAAGAAATAGTTTGAACATTAATTGAAAATAATAAGAACTTGAAATAGTAAAATTTGTCTCTCAAAGTTACTATAAGAAAAAAATGGCCTCCTAATAAAGATTTTTTTTTTTTTTTTTTTTTGAAAGAGCTAATAAAGAAATCAATGCAAAATTGCTATAGCATAGTTAATAAGTTGTTGAAACATATTGATGTTTTCTTCGATTAGTAATTATTAGATGGACTAATAATAGATAGTTGGAGTGGTTCCATTCCTCCCCTGCAACGTTTGTTCCGTGTCACTTGAAGTTTCTTCCGAATGATAATCATGGATTGGCGGTTGTTTTCTTATCGACGCTCGTGTTATCTGTGACAGGTAAAAAACAAAAAGAATTAATTCATTTTTTTTTTTCTGTTTGTTTATGTTCTTCTTGCTGTTAGAAAAAATAATAATACCTTCATCGTTTTTCCCGTGGCATCTATTTTCATAATTTCTTTTGCTTCAAAAGACATGATTCCCCATGTGAGTTTTGCCACTTCCACACGAAAGACACACACATAGCCCTTTATTCTTCTTGTTACCTTCTTTCTAAATTTTCTTTGGGTTCCCTGCAATTAGGGTTTCATTGTTGTTATCTAAGATGGTTCCCGTTAGCATAAATATTGATTTTTTAAGGCATTACCTTATTTTCTGTCAATTTTCGAACGTCGTTAAATGTTAACCCATTTAATTCCTCGGCGTGACTGTGTATTAATATTTCAGCTATGCCTCATGCTGTCTCGACTTGGAGTCTTATCAGCAATCACGGATCATGAATATTAATATGTTCGTTATCTAAAAACACCTCAATGTAGGTCGGGAATATTAAAAATTATAAAATTACCTTGTTTTTGGAGAAGAAATTTGTTCATTGCAGTTTGAACACCACTCAAATCATCAATTGTTTGGTATCTTTCGTCGCATCTTGGGCAAGCATAGTAAAACCATTCTTGTCTTCTTTTAAGACGTACGATTGTTGCACTGATCTTTATCGAGTAGCGCTGTGTTCATGGAAACAATTAAACTACTTATGTAATGATATAGATCATATGTTCATGTATACAATATTATTTAAGACCGAGGTTACCTTATTTTTACCGTACAGTTCTTGTTTTTCCAATAAGTTGATGCCTTGGTTATGCTCATTCTATTTCTTTTTATGATTCGATCTGACATCTTTTGTTTTTCCTTGAACAAAGTATATGTTATGAGCTTGTCTCTTTCCCGCATATAAATATTGTTTTTATAAACACCATTAGTATTTAATTAGTATTGTTTTTATAACAATATTGCAAAGGCTAAAGAATAATTATCTCGAACCTTGATCGGAGCTTTCAAAGTATTCTCGGAGGACATGTTATCCTGTAGGTAATATATCCAAATTCTATGTCAAGCACTACCTTCTTTTAGTATTTGTTGAGTTAAAAAGAAGAAGAAGAAGATTTGTACCTTGTTAAAACTATCGTGGATTTCCTGTGTCTGGTCTTGCAAAAGAGTCTTGGGTTGATGCTCTGTATATGCGATCGTGTAAGCTATATATATATATACAGGTCATTCAAACCTTATTAAGGAAAACAGTATTTCCATAGAAATCAACTTGTACCCAATTCCCATTCCCAATAAGGAAATCGTGTGTCCTATATACGAACAGTTTAACTTGTATGATCTTTCCTAAATCCATCAAAACTCTAACTTTTCCTTAAATTAAACACGTAAATGTTTAGCTTAAATTAAATACATATATAAGTGTTTGCAAGTACCACAACACCTTTTTAAGGGAAAGAAAGAATTACGATTACTTTCCTTTTTAATGATGCAACTCGAGCAAGGGTTGTTTGACCTTCCCTAAATCTTTTCCATTCATGAAAATAAAGCAAGCAATAATGTGATCATTTCCATGTTTTCGATTTTAAAAACAATTCATTTAATGAAAAAAGGAATCCATGTTTTCCATTCGTATTTTTAAAATAATCAATGTTTTTGTACAAAAAGTAATGCATGATATTGTATTTGTTATAGTTAATATCTTATAGTAAAGCCATCTTATCAAACTCGGTACCTTTATGCAGTTAATATTGATAGGCTATCCATAAAGGATACTACACAAAAAAACATCACCAAAGACAAAATCCAACTTTAAGATATAAACTGCTTATCCGAACCTTAACTGACCGAATCACACTTCTTATGAAAATGTACGCTGCAGTTCGCACTTCAGCTAACTCATTAACGTTGTATACTAAAAGAGAATAGAAAAATTTCACCATGAGAAAGATAAAGTACCCACATGGACTGTATGATCTCTACATCCGAATTTGCCAGATGGCAAAAGTACGCCAGCGATATCTGGCAAACAAATGTAGGTACCTAAGAGTCAGATTGGACAAAACTTGGATTGAGATTCCTATTTTGTTGCATATGAATTTTTACTAAGTGCATCCATGATATGAATAAAGAAGTAAGGTTTGTAGAAGAATGAATAAACATGAACAGAGATGTATTTCATGTCTTTGTATTATGCTATGAAAACGAAGTTTGTACAATCTATCTCATGCAATGTTTCATTCTCGCTATACAACACCATTGTCCTTCGCCGTTTATCGTGCTATTAATTTAGATCAACAAAATATAAAGGGTTATTCTGGAAAGTAATATTAACTTTGGTATACTACTCGCTAAGTCCCGTATCTACTGCAATAGGTTTAACGTCACCATCTGGACTTGAATTCATTAGTCCCGTTAACAATCGTTCTAAGTTGCAACATCATAATTCTAGGTTGTAAAGGCTCCAAGGAACCTAACTATCCCTCGCCCTAATCTCACTGTATCTCATTTAAACACTTAAATTTAAATATTAAAGGTTTAAACCTTCCAAAATTGAATGCCTTGTGGAAGGTTCTCAATTTAATATTGTGCGTGTTGATTATTTTTTTTGTCATAAAAATTTAGTCGAAGTATTGTTGTTATGTGCATTCTGTTTAGTCTATCAACACATGTCTTCTATCTAGAAACTAAAATTGGATACACCGTTCTTTTAATTCATCGATTTCTAAACCGCATGTATAAAAGAAACTACGTTTCAATTCATCGGTACTTTTTAACTCGCATGTATTAAAGAAACCACGTTTCATGTTTTTGACAAAATAATAATGCAGTCACATAATAACTGCAATAATCTTTAAAAAAATAGTATAAAATAAAAAGGTTTATAATCGAGATATACTACGCCACATAATTGTAAGAAGATTATTTAGTATCCTACTACGCCAAATAATTTTAAGAAAAATATTTAATATCCTAGTTCGGTCGCCTTGATCTTCCTCCACAGGGATCCCGAGAGGAGGGAACTTCACCACTAACAAAGATCACTCCAATCGAATAAAGGTCGTGGCATATCTTTGAAATCTTCAAGAGACCTATCAAATTGACGCAGTTGTTTGCTCGAAGATACAAACCAAATCAAGTATTTGATCTTCAGTTGGCTCCCCTTGATATTATACTCCACTCTCAATTTAAAATCCAGATCATTACACATGTTGAGTTTAAACTCGACCATAGAACGGCAGGTGAATCACATCACAAAGGCAGAGAATAGTTTGAAAAGATTTCTTAGCGGAGCTCCAGTTATCACCTTTATTGCCTCCTGTAAACACTCAAACCATTCCCTATCTTCGACTGAAAATCCAGAGACATCAAAAACATCATACTTATCAGATTATAAAAATCATTGGAGTTGTTAAAGAAACAGGATAGAAACACGGTAGCTCAAAAAAATTGTTCATGTAAAACAATTTAAAGAACTGATTTTTCTGATGAAGCAAGTTAATTTTTGTTAGTAGTAATTCTTAACATGAATAAGAATCTGTATTAATGTGTGTTATTAGGGTCACCATCCATACTTATCAGATTATCAAAATTCACATATCCTCTACTATTAATCACTATTGATTCAACATAATAAGATTGGTGTAATCTTGAGATTTGTTCTAATGATGGTATTTTTTAGGTATTTATCTATATCCGAAAAATTATTTTGCAAGAAGATGATCTCAAACCTTGGTTATTGGTATCCATATCATCTCCCCGACATGTTCACTTCAATGGTGGCTTTTTCATGACCTCTGTAGAGATAACTATGGATGTATCGAATCGTTGATCTCCTTTGGCTTGAACTTGGTCCATTATCTATATGCATGAGAGAAAGAATAACCTCAAACTTTAGTTTTATATGCATGAGAGAAAGAATAATCTCAAACCTTAGTTAAAACTAATATTAACAAAACCTTATTAAGAGAAGCGTACCTTGGAAATTCTTCTACGCACGGTCCTGCAAAAGTATATTTGATTTATTTTATGTGTAGGCGATCGTTGTCCTATATATATATAGTTTGCAAAGATCCTTGTTAAGTAAATCAGTGTTTACATAGAATTAAAATTCCATTAATTTTCCCAAAAAAGGAAATCACTTCATAGAATAACTCGGTTTCTAAAATTCCCAAAAAAAATTACAAACCTTAAAATAACTCGTATCCTATATGTCTATGTTTTCTGAAATAACTAAACTTGCATTAGTTTTCCTTATTCACCCTAATCTAATTTTGTTATTTTTTATACCGACTGCGTAAGACAATACACATGGGGTTGCTTGGATTTGTGCCCTCTAGTTTGGATTTCTGCGTTTGGATTAACAGTTCCGATGATTAACATTAGAGGTGTAAAACGTGCTGTTGGTATTCATTAACAATACTCAAAGGCAACCCCTTTCTGTGTTATTTTGGTTGATTGTGAATTTTTGTAGGAGCTTTCACTGATTTGATATTTTGGTGTTACACAATACATGCTCTGAGACTTTTATAATACTATTGTTTTCAAATCCATGCAAGGAGCATCCCATGCACAATATTCTTTTATCCGATTAAAAATTAGTTTATTAGGAAACATTGAACTAATACTTACGAACATAACCAAGCTAAAAGAAATGAAACATTAATCGGTATTTTGTATTTGTTAAAGAGTTCATAACAATAGAGATCAAAAGAACATTGACCGATAAGGTTATATAATTGACATAAATAGAACTTTTTTTCACATATATGTGGTAAAAAACATAAGTATCTTCTACTTAAAAACTCTAATATATCCGGTAAAAAATTAATTGAAATTGTTATTACTTAGTTTTGGATAATATGGTCAATCATATTATCATATTTCGTTGTGTATAAGTAATTTTCGTATACTTATCTCCATCATTCTTGCTCGTTATAATTATCATTTGCATGGGCTTGTCTCCCATTGAATTTGATATCCATTGGAAAATCGCCAGAGGCGAAACAATCCTTTGTCTAGGTATATACCGACATTCGTGATTCTTAGCCTTGATATTCTTAATCGTGCATGCATAGCAAATGCATTGAAGCTGGTGTCTTCTCGTAACCATTTTATGTGCATCAATGTATTTATCAGGTTTCTACCCTTAATAAGTTTATCAATTTCCCAGTTGAATGCTGTCAACACCCTAGCTTGAATTATCGCTCTATTTGTGACCCAAAGTCTTGTTCCTTTCGGAGTTGTTCACATTGCATATCTTCTAATAACATTAATTTTACACCGACTTTTATCCCATGACATTGCATGGAATCCTTCGCATTCTATGCTATTTAAAAACTTTTGCAGGTAATAACCCTCTTCCCGTTGTAGTATTTCTTCGATTTTCAAGATCATCGAATCATTGCTTACGTATATGTGTTCATCTATTGGTAAAATTGATGTTATAAGAGTATTGAGTTTGACAAATTTTCATAAGAATGTGTTGTGATAATTCTTTCTTCCAGTATATTCAATTTTCATGGTATTTTTTTGTATATCTCGTAAGTTGTATCGATAACAATTTTTAAAAATTCCTCCTCCGATCCTACCCGTATTTCATCTTGTTTTACTCTAGTGGACAAATCACCAATAGTTTTGCTCATATATTTGAAAATTCCATCACGTCATCATCTCCGTTAATTCATGCATCTAATAAGTAATCTTTAATCGTAAAAAAATCAACAATATAGCATTGAAAAAAAACTATTAAAGTAATTAATCATTAAAATAAAGACCAAGATATTAAAATTATCATTATTTTTATTAGGGTTTGAACAACATATATGACATCGAAATTTTTAATAGTTGTAGTTACATACCTTGTATAGTTTCATCTTGTTTCATGGCAGCTGCTTCTGTATCAAATCCTTTAGCACTTGAATCCATGTATACGACGTCGAATCCTTTTCCCACAAAATTATCTCCTTAAATTCATCTCTAATTTAAAGTATTATATATATTGGAACTCGATTATTTAGGGAATTTTGAGAGTTTACATATTATCAGGAATGTACTATAAATAGGATATTTTTTGGTTGAACATATTATTGGTCGAAAGTTTTTTTATATGGAAACACAGTTGGATCAAAAATCTTATTTACGCCACATATTACAATATATATTAGAATCAGAGGAATATAAACTGCAACTTAAAAGAGACAATTGACTGTGGTTAGACTGTATTTGCACGAAATCAAATTTTTATTTTTATTTTACAAATGTTATGGTTTTAACAGAGACAACTTATAAAATATAATTCACTTATTAGTTGACAAAGATTTTTAAAAATATGGTTGAGTACTCTTGGTTAAAGCCAATGTTGTAAGGCTAATTTTTGATTTATAAGTTATGGAACCCCGGTGATGCATCGGAAAGTTCATAAGTTATGCGCAAGACCGCAACAAATTCATGAGAGGGTTGTGGAAGTGCGATGAATTTCTTGGCAAGTAGATTGCAAACATAGTACTCATTAATTATATTTGGATCGTTAAGCCAATTAAATCGGATCTTTTTCGATGACAAAGAAGTAAACCATTGCTTGATTCCAAAATATCAAACCTGTTTTCTTTAGGATGTGAATGCACCATAGAAAAAGTTAAAGTTGAGCCATAAGGAATTGTAGTTGAAGCTAATATATTCTTTTGTTTTGAAAAGAATAGCAACTTGTGTTTAAATAACGAAAACTATAAATCAAAATCACGTCATTATCTCCCGTTAATTAACCCTATTGAAAACAATAGCTTTTGGGAGTTGTTCAACAATCTTGACAAGAACCTTGCTACCAAAGGTAAGGCCAACTTTGATTCTCCAACCTGCTGGCTTAAATGAAAAGACATGTTTTAACTTCCCTAGTTAGTGCCTTGCTTGCAACAAACCCCGCCGACACATACCATATAATATAAGAAACGAAATCTAAATCTAAATATGCTTTTTACCCGATATTCTTTACTCCTCGTAAATCTAAATAAATAAAAGTCCAAGATGAGTTTTGAATTATGTACTAAATATAGAGGATAAACTCCGAGAAATGCATGCTAGTTCATGAAAAGACCAAATCCTTGTTTTCTTAAAATGAGTTTGTTATGATTCACGGAGTACGTAAAATAACAAAATAAGCCGTGTGTCCGCACTTGCTTGACAACGATTTTGCGAACAAAAGTTAAATTATTTCTTTCGTTTCTTGTGTTGGACCAATCTTGAAACTCTAACAAACTTTATAGAGTCAATCCATATTTTGAGTATTGACCTAATTGGGTGTCTCAGTATTCCTTTGTTATACTTCTAGAAATACGCATACTTTATTTTTGTCATTCAAATGGTTTCTTTTGAATTTAGTTTTGTCCATATAGGTTTCGTTTCTTGTGTTGGACCAAACTTTATAGAGTCAATCCATATTTTCGTATTGACCTAATTGGGTGTCTGTGTTCCTTTGTTAGAGGTACACATGTTAGGTGCTGAAGAGAGGCAACTTCTCCTATATAAGTAGAATTATTATAGTCAGATATGAATACAATCAGAAAACAAACGAAAATCATCCACCATATTAGAATAGAAAAGAAGAGAAGTTAGTTTGTTCTCACTATGATTCTAAATACTTTGCTTCTCAACAAATTAATTGTATTTAGTTTTATGAGATTCTATGAAATAGTCAAAACAATATCATGGTGGTATTCCTCTCACCAGTATCGGAAAACCTGGTATGTTCTTCTCATCTTTGTGTGTCTGGCCGGTTGTCAAACCTCTTCTTCTTTCGCTTGTGATTGAACAAAGTAAGTTTGTTCTCGGATTGGATGACGATGGGTTTCCGTAAATTGGTGGATCAAAGAACCCTAAGGCAAAGCAAAAGAATATATAAATGGATGTAAAGATTGTAACAAAAAATCTAAAAAGAGTATCTATTCAAATTTTTTTTTTTTTTAGGTTTGATGTAATGCTGTCTTAATATTTCAGAGGATGGGAAGGTTCTCTATGTTAAATCAAAGATCTTTCATATAAAAATCTTCAAATATACGCAGCTCACTATTAGGTGCAAATAAAAATTTCAGATACATGGAAAGTTCTATCTCTTTGTTTTTGAAAAAATGGTAAATAGTAGTTTCAGTATATACATAAATCCACGAACTATCATCTCCTGTTGTGGATCATTAGTTCCAAATTTTTAAAAAATTGAAAAATAAAAAAAAATAACTCCTAAATGGACTCTAATATATTGTTGGGTATGTTTGAATCTAATGATGGCACCGCCAAAGAGCGAAGGTCCATCGGGATTCATCAATGTTTGTTAAATATCTTCGGCTGGCTTTGTATAATGTACCATTACTTTGTATGTGTATACCTGTGTTGCTTCGGTTGAGATTAGGCAACGATCTCCGGGCAACAATATTGTGGAGTATTTATTAAACAAACGATAAAACAGATGAATGTGGTATTTATATAATGACTGAGATATGTTTTTTCCGATTCGCTTACCTTCCATTTCAATAACCATTACCGAGGTACAGATACGATGTCATCCACTTTTGCATTAATGCGAATCGGGTCATCCAATTGATAAAGCAAATAATTTTGTAGGATTACTTTAGTTTTGTTGCCCTTTTCATCCCGTATCACCATTTCTTTTCTCCTCACATCTGCAATACCTGGGCCACATTGTCTGATTGTATAATCTCTCTTTTAAAAACATATATTTTCTAGTTGTGATTTTTGCGTTGTAATCCAACACAGGCAACGCTTGATAAAGTTTCGTATCCTGTGATCCATTAGGTCCCTCGGCCATCCGAGCTAAGATGGTAATGTATCCGATGAATGACGCTCTTCAATCCTTGCATGTTTACTAAAGTAGAGTTACAACTTGGAATGTAAATTTTGTTATCGATATCTTTGTTTTAGATTGATCTCTATCTAGGATATCAGCTTCAATTAGTTTTTCTGTTAATATTGTGATTAGAAGAGGTTGGGTAGAATGAATTTGCTTGAGCTGAATTTTTCTTTTCAGAAACCGTAGGACGTAAATGTTACTATAATAACTAATGTGAATGCTATCAGTTCATACACAATGATTAATATTCCACTCTGTTTCGTCTCTATCAATTTAGCACGTAGTACATGTACTATTCTACATGTCTTCTATCTAGAAACTAAAAGTGGATACACCATTCATTCAATTCATCAGTACTTCTTAACTGCATGTATATAAATAACTACGTTTTCAATTCATCAGTACTTCTTAACTGTACGTATAAAAAAGAAATCATGTTTCATGTATTTTGACTTAATAATAATATCAAGCCCTTGGAAAAGCTATCAATGTAATGATCTTTAAAAATATAAACAAAAAGGTTTATAATCTAGAGACTACGCCAAATTATTGTAAGAAGATTATTTAGTATCCTAGTTTGCAAGGGTCATCTTGATCCTCTTTCTCAGGTATCCCAGAGGAGGGAATGTCACCACCAACAGCATCACTCCAATTGAATAATGGTCGTGGCATATCTTTGAAATCTTCAAGCGACCTATTACAGTGGCAGAGAATAGTTTGAAAAAGATATCTTAGCGGGGCTCCAGTTGTCATCTTTATTGCCTCCTGTAAACACTCAAACCATTCTCTATCTTCGTCCCAAAATCCAGGAGACATCAAAAACATCATATAAACTACAACTGAATTTTTATGTTACAGGAAAAAAAATTCACATTATCCTATACTATTAATCACCGTCGATTCAACATAATAAGATTGTTGTAATCTTGAGACTGTTCTAACGATGGTTGATTCCAAACCTTGGTTATTTGTATGCATATCCTCTCCTGACATTTTCACTTCAACAGTGGCTTTTTCATGACCTCTGTATAGATAACTATGTATGTATTGAATTGTTGATCTCGTGTTGGCTTGAACTTGGTCCAAAACGAAAGAATAACTAAAGAACGTAGAGAAAGCCTAAGTAAATAAATAAAGCTAAACTTAAATAAAGTCAAATATATTCTCAATCCAAATCTTCCATTGATTCCGTCTCGTGAGAATCTTCTTTACGACTTATTTTTCTTTCTCTTTAGTGATTCGAAAAAATCTTTGCTTTTGCAATATTATCTATCAAAGCTGGTCAATGATTGTTATCCAATCTCCCATGGACTTCATCTCCATTAGAACCTAGCTTTGCCATAACCTCTGTAGATATATTTATGGATATATCGAACTGCTTTATCGTTTTTGGCCATTTTCTCTGCATATAAATTATTGGGAGCAACATAATGATTACTCTATATGCATAAATAAGAATAATTATGAAATTTGAATGGTTACATAATAATCATCCCGAACCTTGTTAGAATTCAGGTAAACTTCACCGAACATGTTTTAGAGAAACCTTGTTAAGGAATAAGAAGATGAAGAAGCGTACCTTTTGTTGTGTATTTATTTCCATATTTGATCTCCTATGGAGCATTATTTTGTTGAACATACTCTTCTTAAGGACGAATGGGCTTCAAACATCATGCATAGCTTAGAAGAAGCGAGAACAAAGTAAACATCACATCTTTCTCAAATTCTTTATCTTTGTTTGAATGCTTAGACGTGATGTTTCTTATGAATTATTTGAAATTTGCTCAACTCATGGAATAGTTGTTCAAGTATTTGGTCCATGGTTTAGATATGAAAGATAATATTTTTGTTCCATGTATGTAGTAGGACACGTCTTTATATACCTTTTTTTTTTTTGTCAACATTGTATGTAAGCAATTTGGATGAGTGAATACCACATCCGTCGACACAAATTATGGAATGAATTGTCTACCTTTTATACGAAAAAGAGAGAAATACAAACCATAATAAAAAAGAAATTCATAACTTTTTCTAGGTCATAGAAAGTCCAGAAAACCATAATTAAGAATAATCTGAAAATAAAACAGCAAAAACTGCAAAAAAAAAACGTACAATTAAGAGAGATTGAAATTTCCGAACTCCGACATCTCGATATTACCAAAATCCAGTTAACATCCATTGCTTTCTCTACAAACAGATAGAGCATCACACTTAATTGATAACCTAGAAATTGTGGTCAACTTGATATCGGAGGGGAGGCCGTTTAAAGATTTTCTTCCATCTCCATCAACCTTTATATTGGATAAAAATATTAATAAATAAAATCGAAAAGACCAATACTTTGTGATGAATGTAGAGTGAAATTAGGCCTACAAGTGTGTTAGTTTTGTTACCCACTTTCGGCTTTCGAAGTCGTTTACTTCAACATAATAAGATCTATGATAGATTAGGGTTACAAAACACTTTCATCGGTGTACAAATTACACATCCCTACTAAATATTTTACCTATGTTTTCAAGTTGAATAAAGATACCAAAACACTAATTTTGAATAAGAGACTTTCCTAATTTTCAATAGAGAAGAGATTACTATATAAGGAATTGAACTATAAGGATGTGAGTGGTCAAATCCATCTAGTTCACCACCTAACCACTGTAATTTTGTGTCGAAGCTAAAGGGCGTCATTGGGTCAAATGCGTCCCGAAAAGAAGAACCACAAAGGTGCTCGGTGTTCTAATGTAAGCAAAATAAATATTAGCATCTAACTAATGCAAAAGGGGGACT
Source organism: Papaver armeniacum (assembly GCA_023531295.1). Lineage (NCBI taxonomy): Eukaryota > Viridiplantae > Streptophyta > Magnoliopsida > Ranunculales > Papaveraceae > Papaver > Papaver armeniacum. The sequence goes on along the minus strand of JAJJWW010006157.1, from coordinate 180,640 downwards.
CACCGTGTTGAATTCTGCGATGGTGCCCAAAGTGCACCTATAACACACAAAAGCAGGAAAGAAGATATTTGACGAAGCCAGAATCATCCATGCGGTGTGCCACCGCTCATTGGGCACGTGATTTTCCTTTCCTTTAGGTGGAGCTGCGAAGGCATATTCGGGTGTACTTACTTAACCCTTGTTAACACAAAGATAAAAATTAATATAGAAAAACACACTAAAAGTGTTTAAACCTACATGAAATCAATATTATCTCATAAAGGACATATCAACATAGAAAAAAACAGTAACAACCACAACATTTGCACAATAGACCTCCAAAATATGATTGTCCAGCAATCTATAATAGCAGATTCAATAATAGACCTCCAAAATATTTTAATAATGGACTGACTATTTGCTAGATAAATTCATATGAACCAAAACATCATATCCTAAATAAATACTATAATAAAAAAAAAAAAAATCACTTGAACTTAAATCCAAATAAATACTATAATAAAAAACCGTAGCAAAACTATCTATAACTCTAATAAGTTTGTATAAAAATCATTGGACTCCTACTCTTCATCATCGGAGTTTTCTATATTCTTCTTTCTGCGTCGAGTTTTCTTCGCGAGTGTCTTTGGTCGAGCTTCCGCTGTATTTTTCAATGCACGTTTCCGACCCTCCGAGATGTCCCCATGTCATTATCTTTTCCTAGGTATGTGGAAGTTTGGGATCCTCATTGAAGAAAAAGAGATCGTTACATGTAAATAGTTTTTCATACTTGTAAACGAGTTGATTTAAAACAATTGCTTGCAAAGTTACCTCACTATCTGTTTCGGCATCGGAATCCTCTAGTTCACCTTCGGACTTGAATACTTTTGTACGGTGAAATTGTCGATTGCTTGTTAATATTATACTCTTGGATTACCAACTTGAATACAAAGGTGCGGTCCTTAATTCGGCTAAACCATCCTTGGGCCTTTTCTTCCTTGTTAAATCGCACATTTTTCCTTGGATTACCAACTTGAATGGTTCACAATATGTATATCTATAACCAAAGTAATATGTCGTTACCTTAATGCATTGTTCCATGTAATCTACATGCTCCTTGGCAGTGCATTTCATCATTTTTTTCTGTTGTTTTTCCCATCACCTGAATACTTTGCAAAGTACTTCCTCCATCCTTCTGACAAATTCATCTTGTACATGTGTATATAATCCGTTATTAAGTATTTATGTATTCTCCATCAAATTCAACTTTAAAAGAATGTGGATGTATTTGTTCCTTACCATGGTAATTCCTCTTCAAATTTTTTGTTGCACTTGTTGCAGCAAGGTTCATCGTCTTCATGTACTCTACCTTCTTATTACATCTCTGCCATGTAGTACCATTCTCATTCTCAACCAAGCCCAATATTGTCGCCTCGTTGTAAATGTCTTACCCGACGTTTATTCGAAGTAGCGCATGCTTAGTTATGTTTTTCTTTGTGATTGGTAAAAAAAAAAAAAATACACCCAAAATCACGCTTACCATATTTTCGGTGTATTGTATCATGTCGGTTGCTTCTAATAGTCTTCCTATTTTCATTGGGATCGTCCGGATGAGTAGTTCCGGTCATCGTGACTCCGTTGTCACCCGATTTAAGCTTTGTGTAAAATTGTGTTGTTGTTTTAGCAAGAAAAGGAAGACACATAATGATTTATTTTATTCTTGGTACTTACTTTGTCTTGAATACATTGACTTCGGTACTTCCAGATTGATCAATACCCTAGAGGCGTAGTAGCCAATGAAAGTGCACTGTTGCAAGGAATAATCATCTCGTTAGGTAAATGAAAGATGCGTTGTTGTCACATGCATTGTTTTTTAGAAATAGACCACTAACCTCGAAACTCGCTTATAAACGTTCCAAGAATGATAACAATAATTGGGGTATTCGTGTGTTCCTCTACAACACCATCTTCTACGATTTGCACCATTCACCCCATAGGGTGACTTTCATATCAACCCCCTGTTTAAACAACATAAATTACTTGGATACTTTTTCAAGGATATAATTTATGTTGAAGTAATTCACAGTAGCAAACATATTAAGTCATTGTGTCGTTCCAAATTACTTTTAAGATACAAAGTATTTTAAATTCGAAAATAAGAACAAAACTTCAATTTTTCTTTTTTTTATAGTTAGTGTGAAATTCCGAGGTAAGAGCTACCTACTTTGTGTCTTCTATGATTATATCTCTCTTGAGCCTCTTCATCCCCTTTTGTCCATTGAATGCAATTGTAGAAATACCAAAAGCGATTTGAGTCTTCCAATAGCATCTGCAAGTAACAATGTTGTTAATTTATACATATCTTATGTATGATGCTTTCATAAATATAGAATGTATTTTGGCTCTTACTTAGATAGAACGTGGTGTCGTTCACTTTTTAGAAGCACTTTTGAAATCTATGAAATCATATTTAGGTTCGGAAAGCCCGGCTCCATGTCTAGTTGTTTCACTTCTGAACTTGTTGAACCACGAACGTGTTTATAGTCAACAATTCGGAAGCTTCCTTTTGCGGCAGAGAGAGATTAAACCTTTCAATGGCATACAAATTTCCTTCCACCAGTGGGTTTCAAATTCCTCGATTAGATCCTTTGGCACCTTTGCATGCATCCGGGTTTTCTTGTAATTCCCAATAAACATAGTCGTTAAATACATTATATATATATAATTCAAAAGATATGCAAATGAGGGAGAGCGTTTTTTCTTTTACCTTTTCATCCATTAAGTGCAGTTCTAGTGCATAAACTTCTTTGGTTTTGCGGTTTCACGATTTCCAAATCTTGAAATCTTTGCCTTAACAACTTTCCATTTAACACGGAAGGATCTAGATCATCAAACACGGTATAGTCCATGATCAATGTTCTTTTTTCCCGCATACGATTTTGTAGGCAGAAAATTAATGAAACCATAATATTAGCAAAACAATGCATGCAAAATTGGTATTGAGAATAAGAATAGTTAACCTTGGTTGATGCTCTGAGTATTTTCTCCTGACATGTTTATTTGTAACCGTGTCTGTTTCTCTGGTATAAGAGAAACCATAATATTAAGTCCGATGATTTTAATTTGAAAGATATTTAATATAATAAAGTTAATAAAGATAAAGAAAAGCGTAACAAAGAGAAGCATACCTTGGGAATTCTTCTATGCTCTCCAGCAAAAGTGTCTTTGATAGATGTTCATATGTAAGCGACCGTGTGTCCTATATATAGTTTTCAAAGATCCCTGTTAAGGAAATCAGTTTTTTCATAGAATTAAAATTCCACTGATTTTCCATGAAAAATCAAGCGTTTCCGTATAATTAAAATTCCCGAATTTGTTTTAGCTTTCCTATATTCACGGTGTTTCCATAAAATTCAATTTATATTGAATTCCCAATAGGGAAATCGGTCTTCTTTCCATAAATTTAATTTGTATTGAATTCCCAATAAGGAAATCGGTGTCCTGGAATAACTAAACTTGTATTAGTTTTCCTAAATCCATTCTAACTCGTTTTTTTTTATTTTTTTACCGACCGCATGAGACAATACACACTCGCTTTGTACGTTGCGGCTTGATTGTCTATAAGCATTGGTGATTTACAGATTACTCATTTAACTACTAAAAACCCTAGGTTATTACAACTCTTTTTTGATTTATATATTATTATATGAACATCAATTGAAACCATAACTACTATCAATGCATGCAAAATGATCGGTCACTACCTTATTTTCAAAGAAATATGGCGTAGGATTGATAAGATCAACTGAGCACTTAGTTTCATACAAATTTTGTCACTAAGGATTTTTATTATCAACACAATTTAACTGGAAAGAGTTGACTCTGTTCTATTCAAGTCTACCTGAACAAAGTGCCAAAATAATATCAAAATGCTTCATAAGAACTACCACCTATTTTTTTCTAATTAGTACAAACTGAACCTGTAATCCAGCAGATCACAAACACTAAGAACAAAGCGCAATATATACAATAGGTACTATTAAGATTGATAAAATAAGGCATACAAATCACCATAGATTTTAAACCTGACATAAAAATTTCTTTTTAAAAAAATAAATTTAGGTAATTATCATCAAAGCATGAACTTCGAAAATATTAGGGTAAGACATTATCTTGTGTTATTAAGCAAAGAATTTTGTTGAGACTTGAAGTTAAGCACATAGGTATGTTTCCTGCGAGGTGTTGAGACACATTTCTTTAGCAACCTATAAATAAAACCTCAGGGTATACAATATTTATCGTTGAAAGATCTTTGGTTTCATTCGACAGTAGCACATTTATTCTCCTTGCGGCAGTGCATCTTGACAATGCAACGTAAAGTTGTCCATGGCTAAACACTGGAGTGCGGAGATCAATTCCAACGTATTTCACAGATTGTCCTTGTGATTTATTGATTGTCATGGCATAGCGGGACGAACAGAAAACCCGACGTCTTGTCGGGTTAATATTCATTTCTGTTGACGGCTTGAAATTTATTCTTGGGATGAAAACAATCTCACCTTTTATCACTGTCAAAATCATGGCTTCTATCACATGTTGTCCGCACCTAGTGACCAACAACCTAGTACCATTACAAAGACCTTCCGAGGGTGCTAGGTTTCTCGGGACCATTATTGGACATCCAACCTTGATTTCCGGCTTGAACCTCGGCATTCTGGTGGGTTTATATTTTGCGGAATTCGCTATTAAGCCGTGGAGTGTCGCCGGTGCCATCTGCATTTAGCTTGTCCGCAGCTAGGTAAGTGTACATATCCCCATCCAAGGAATTCATAGCTTCGAATTTATCTTGTGTACATCCTCATTGCGGGGCCGAGAGTATCACCCGTTCGGTGAAGCGTTCTGGAGATACCCTTTCTTTTGTTTCCAGCCATGGATAAAGACTGTTTATTAGTCCAGCCATATCTTTGCACCTAGTTCTTAACGGAGGTAGATCAACAACTTCCTTTGGATCATCACCAATCTATCATATTCAGCCGTACATGTCAAGATTTATATCTAATAAAAAAATTTTAAACAAATGTGTAAAAGTAACGTTAGAAAGATCGCTACCTCGGACGGTGTATTTTGCAAAAGCAACATTTTAGGCTCAAGTGCATCCAAACGCATATTCTCCTGGATGGTGACAGGACGGTCACATCATTCCAAAGCAATGATCTCCTTAGGCATGACCCAACAACTTGTTCCACGACAACTCTTAGGGTACTACGAGGCAATGTTTGACGGAAGTCTCCACTCTAGAACAACGGTAATTCCACCGAATGGTCTCTCCTTATTCCCAATATCACGCAGTGTTCGATCAATCGCTTCAACGCAGAACCTATGTTGCATTGGGACTTCGTCCCATATAATTAGTTTAACTTTGTTTAAGGAGTTTAGAATGTGGATCTTGTTTGTCAACTCCACAAACACTTGGTTTCATTTATTTCTATGGGTATTCTAAATGTTGAATGTTTGTATTTACCTCCAACCAAAAAGAAGTGAAGCTATTCCGGAGCCGAAGCGATGGTTAAAACAATGTGTCCATCCTGCGGACTTGATGCCAAAGTGTTATATAGGAATGTCTTACCACTTCCCAATGCCGCTGAGAAAAAACAGCTTGCCATCACCCATTCTTTAGAATCATTAATCGAATTTCGACAATGGCAATTGAGCTAAATTCAACTTTTAATGTTTTCATCAACCTCGGAACTACATATTGCAAGTTGAAGGCACCCGATGCTCCCATAAAAACTTGTCACCAACCTCATCACTCCAGTCGAGTTGTGGCCTTGGCATATCTTCAAAATCTTCTAGAGATTTTCCAGTTCATAGCAATCAATATTCAACGAGTACAATCCATAATCAAGTACCTCGCTCATCATTGGCTTACAAATATTATACTTAATCCAAATTTTGAAATGTAGATCATCACATATTTTCAGCCCAAACTTTGACCACAGGGACATCTGGCCGAGTTGGATTACAAGTCACAAAGAATTATTTTGAAAAGTTTTTCTCAATGAACTCAGTTTTTCATCATCTTCTTCTTCTTCTAGACACTTTAACCATTCCTTGTCATCTCCTAAAATCCCTAGCGCGATGCATGCGCTTTGAAATGTACGGTGTTGTTTTTAACGTTGCCATCTCAGAATCAAGCTTTCGTGTCCTCAAAAGAACTCGCACCAAAGAACAACGGTTAGTAATAAACGGAAGTAATACAATTCACCAAAGATTAGGGCTCACCAGTGCATCCTTGCTATAGCAAAACCTCGCTTCCTTGCTGTCCAATTTATTCCTTTATTCCACCTAAAATGCTGTGGAAAATCTTGGTATGTATATGCTTTTGCTGTAGGATTGTTATGATAGTACTCAAATATGCCATCAATGTTGACTTGTAGTCCTCAGACGATATTGATTGTATCTATTGGGTTATTTGGATCATACACAATTCTCTCATTGGCCGGAAGATGAATAGCCGGTCGAACAACGTTAGGTTCTTCTTCATGCATCCAATTACCATATAAACGCATCTTCAGCCTCGGAAGCGGACCTATATATCTTGCATCAATGTCTTGTTGCACTTCGTCACAGATTCTTGCCGCGATTAATGTGGCACGATCGTGGCCTTTATAGATATATTTGTGTATATATTTAACGGCTCTAACACCACCACGACCTCAACATTAATGTGGCAATTGAACATCCTGGACAAATACGGGTTGTACGGTACAACATGTGTGTTATTTGCTTTGAATGATTTGCGGATAATCACCTCTTTACCATCGTCACGTCTACGATAGATTGGATACCCCCTTCATCCGGACCTGTTCTCTCGTATTTTTTTTTGATAGCCTCTGTACATCTTCCATTTTTCATGCACATAGAATCCCGCCACATGGTCCATGTACCATACACTTTCTAACGGTATCAAACAAAACTCGGATCGGTTTCTTCATCACGGGAACTCCTGAGAAACAAACTTGTCGACTTGTTCAACGGTGTGAATTTTTCAAAATATCCAAGAATATAAGAGCGTGCATATGAGGCAAACCACGCTTTTGAAATTGATCGTGTGAACATGTGCAACAAACTGTTCCAAATACATTTCCTTTTTGATTTCTTTCATTAATGCAACTCTCTTCATTTCAAATACACGGCTATGAGATCGGGCGTCAAAGCATATTGACGGGACAATAGTGCATCCACCATATTTCACGCCACCGAGGATTTGCGAGTCATTGTTAGGAAGATATCGGGTGATGATGAAACCGTAATGGCCATTGAATCTGGTAGATCTCGAGACATATACCTAGGCCCGCCAATAAAAGATGATGGCAAAACAAATGGCTTTCCACCGTCTTTGGGATCCATTCGAGAGTCCTTGACGCCTTTATATTGTTGTAAGAATCGGGCTCGCATGACTTTTCCCGATTTATCTTAAGGAAATACAGATTGTTTTGCTCGGTGGATGCCCAGGCATCTACCAAGTACTCTGAAAAGCTTTTTTCCCTCAAGATGGTAGAGTACTCATTTGGACGCCGAAGAGGCGGAAACGCGTGAAATTGTTTCAAAGTTAATCGTTTCATAGTATGTTTACTGTTTCGGATTCAGTTGCTTCATCTCTCGATGCCAGCCCATTTCTCCGTAGGGAAAGAGCAAAACATAATGCGAGAGCAAGTACGCGAGGTGACATTCGAAATGCGTTCAAGTGCATTACACCTTTCGGATGTAGTATGATATCCCTAAGCTAGGTTTCTCGGTTATCTCAGGTAGTATTACTTAAACTTCACGTTGGAAAATTATAACGCCTTTCATCCGTGCTTTTTTTGTAGTGCATGATTACCTTAACATCTTGCTCTTCGGGACTTACATTGGCAAGTATCTCGCGTGCATGGTAATACTTGCCGCGGGAATTCATTATGCTTTATAAGCATATCCTGAATTTTTTTGAGAACATCTTTACTAAGATTGGTATTTCGGTTAGCACAAAAGCCGGCGCTAGATTAGGATCGTATAAATATAATCATGAATAAATTGGGATTTTACCTTCATCGAGGTAACAACGATCCGCGTTTGTGGGACGAAGTTCACCGCGTGTATGGCAAAGCTACGCGGACCCCTACCTTCGTAGAGCCTCGCTATCCAGTTACAACCAAGGCTGGTAAAAGCATTTGCGGGAATTAATCGACGTATGTTTTCTAGGAAATATGTTGACTGAGCATCATCTCCATCCAATAAAACCATCAGTTCATCAGGAGGTTCAAGAAGCATAGGGAGTATGACTTTTCCATCACGATGATGACATTTGGTAAATTCTCGGTTTCTTCTTGGTTGATGTAGACTTCTTCTCATCCATCCAATGTAGTGCTCCACACATTGGGCACTCAATATCCATTTTACCAAGATAATGATTTCATCACATAAGAACCGATCGACCTTGACTTGGTTCTTGTTTGTCCATTCATATCGTCTTCATCATCTCGATTTAACCACGTAATTCATCCGGACCATCGATGAAAAACCTTCGTCAGCAATTGGTCTGTACACAACATTGAAATACATAATGTTAATAGAATTCTTACATTTATGAAAATAAACAGATTATTTATGTTCTTACATTTGAATGCAGGTTGAATCCACGCCTGGATCTGCACTACCATCTGAAATATCTGAATTCACCTGTAGTATGGAGTACAATTAAACAGCCATAATCTACCATTTAATACACATTAAGAATATATAAGGTTCCATAATGCTTATTTTCCTAAGAGATTGTTACCTGATTTCGTATCGTAATTTCAGAGGCATTATCTGAGTAGCATGTGCGTGAACGTTTAAGTCCTGGGACCTGCAATATAAGCATCAAATTTTTAACATATTAGCATCCAAAAGTCTGTGCAAACAACGCCATTATCTTATCGTAATTGCAAATCAGTTTTATGTGCATACTTCTTTTAGGGCGCATCTTTCCTCTTCAGATCTCGCCCCTTTACGACTGATTAGAGGATATCTCGTCCATTCGATACAATAAACAAAATAAACAGTATTCAGTGCAGACACAAATAAAAAAATGCAGGTGGGGGGATATATATGGCAAATTAAAGAGGTAGAGGTATGGAGCTCTCGTCAATTGGGGTATGCTGTATAGTGCATACGTCCCCAAAAAAGAAACAGTACATCCTAGTTGAATTAGACCTTATAGTTGATTCATGTCACATTCCTTTCTTAAGACTACCATATTCTCTTTTGTCTAAAGTATACTAAAGTGCTTTTACCAGTCAGTATTCTCTTCTATTTTCAATCTAGTGTATTCTCTTTTGTTGTCAATTTAGTCACAGTAAACATGAGTGTCCATCGATGGATTGCAAAGAATCTACAATGTCAATGCATTAGCCAATCCTTGCATCACTTGTAGTTTGGTGGGATATTTTGTTAGTATCTTGTGTAAATAAATCACCTGGTTATCATCCTTATCCTCCTGTGATGTTTGGCTACTCTAATTTGGCGTGCTTTACGAGCGTTGAACAGGATCCCCGGCAATTCGGACACCAATCAAACATATCAAAATTATTAGAAATCACTTAGACACATTTATAATTAAGCCACGTAATCATACTTTAGCCCTTATGGTTGATTCATGTCCTATTCCTTTCTCCCCGGTGTATCTTCTCCCGGCGTGCTTTTGTGCTTCCGATCTGGATCGTTGTCAAATAAATAAGTATGCAAGGTCTTATACCAATTTGATTAATAATAATCGAACTGTGACCTATATGTGGTAATTCACATGTTTACAAAATTTTCGTTAAAAGCGATTCTTGCAATAATCCATGTATGAAATTACTTTAAGCGATGCCAAACACTAATAAATTGAACACTTAATCGGGGTTGGAAGCTTGAGGACTACACATTCCCTTACACTTTGAGTACACATATTCCATTGCACAAAAGTGCACGATGTTCAGCCGAGGTCACGTGATGATATTGATTGGTACTACATCACTTAACGTAATTTCATACATGGGTCAAAAATCTTTAGAGTTTTTGATTGATGTCTGTGTTTTTTTTTACAATTCAAAACTCACGAAGATTACACGACTGATAAGATGATCCTTCAAATCCAAACTATTGTTTTTTTATCTGAAATTCTAACACATTTACGAAATTCAAAAGGATCTTGATGGAAACTTAAACATCAAATCTAAGCATGTAATCCTAAATAAAAGAAAGGGAGCATACCTTGGTAATGTTTGAAGGGGTTTGCTTCTGCCAATTTCCATTGCTCTCATAGTTTTTTTCACATCTCTCTCTCGCCCGTCGTTTCGTTTGAGCTGTTGAACCTTTACTGTTAAGGTTCAGATATTCATAATTGTGCGACATGCCTGCCAGAAGCTAAAACTTTATCCTCTTTAGTATTGTATTGGAACAATCTCGGTTACCACGATCATGGAACTTTAATCATAAAACCTATCCAAAAAGCATCATCTTTTGATTAGCAAGAAGGAGAATATGTTCATGAATAGGTTATGGCAGGTGATGGCAATTTTTCTTTTAAGGATCTGTGGAGCGTATACAACGTGAAGGAATATCACAAAAAAAAAAAAAAGATGTATCATGCAAAAACAGAATCTGTGAAGGAAAGTTTGGAAGTAGATTTTTTTATGGTATAAACTTTATGGTAGTCTTTCCTGGCCGTCCATGTAAAAACCCAATCCGTAGCCTCCCGACCTTCGGATCGGGGTCCCCATTCAATGTCGTCCGTCTGATAGCCTAGGCTATCATGGAGACAAACCTCATAGGTTTTTATAACAATGATTTATGTTAATACCAAACTTATGCTTCTTAGTTATATTAGTTAGTGTAATAATTAGTTCAGTGTAATGATTAAGTTAAATTAATTAGTGATTAGTGAGGTTAGATTTATTAGTTGGGTGTTTTTGGAAGAATAATTTTTGAGAAAAAGAAGAGGATTTCTTTTCTTCTTATTATTATTATTAGGTCGACCGAGCGAAGCGAGGGAGGACTTTATATATGGTGACTTTGTGTCAATGTGAAGCGTGACATTTTTTTTCCAATTAGACACAAAAGATTGGATTTGGTTCAACGATGAAAGGACGACACTGCCCCTCTAAATCAAAATTTTATTTTTTTCCTTTAGATATTTTCGTAAATAAATCCAAGAGGAAGGGCACTAAGGTATTAGACATTTTCGTAAATAAACCAAAGAGGAAGGGCAGTAAGATATTAGACATTTTCGTAAATAAACCAAAGAAGAAGGGCAACTAGATATAAAAGCCAAATTTTATTATAATTCCTTATGTATCCCATTTCTTTAGGGGTATAATTGACAATCAAAATTTAATATAACATATCTAAAAATCCGTGCCTTGGAATTTTATAAATTTTATCTCGTTTGAAAGGTTTTAAAAAAATCTACGCAATGAGTACAAAAACCAATATTAAATTTAATGTTTTTACGAAAAATTTGGAAAAATATTTATCATTTTAGGCACAATTTTGAAAATAAGATGGAGATCCATTGTGCAAACTACCACAAAAGGATACATAATATTTTATGTAACCATATTTTGGTTTTATGCATCAACGAATTTTCTTTTGCAACTAATAAAACGATATACTCTCTCTGTTTCAAGAAAATTCGATAAATATAGATGATCTTCATATTTTCCATAAGTATATTTCCTAAGATGGAGATCATCTAGTATGATCTCCGAGGAATTTTCAGCTGTCATCTAGTATATCGTCTATATTTATGGAATTTTCTTTTATGGCTATATTTATGGAATTTTCTTTTTTTCTTCGGTCGGCCTTCCCCACCGTGGCAGCGGTCATCTAGTTATTATTTTATTTTTATTTTAAGATGGTTGATTTCGAAATGAGGGTTTGTGGTACTTGGGTATACTTAAAATTTAGTTAATGCTGCTTGAATTGGCCAAAACTTTCGAAATAATGAAAATTTTATAAACTTATTTTTGTTATGAGAATAGAGTTTAACTAAGAAATCTGAAGAACATATAGCTGAACACTTCTGCTAGTTTAGTTCGGCTAATTGTTCTAAAGACGCAGGTAGCCGAACTCAGCTTTTATGAAGTTTTTGCTTTGTTCGGCTATCTGTTTCCAGGACAGGTAGCTGAACTTTTAGGCTAAAGTATACAGAGTGATGTTCGGTACAGTCGAATTAGGCTAATGGTGCGGGTAAATCCGCATTTTTCATTGTCCAACCGCAACCGCACCGCATGTGGATTTGAGATTCCCACCCGTGTCCGGCCCAAAGATCTTGCGGATTAGGTTTCACCCGCAATTTTGCGGACGGATACAGGTGAAATCCGCGATTACGGTTTTTCTCTGCACACCCCTAAGGGGTGAGCATGGACGGTATGGGACGGTTTTTACCTCATCCGCATCCAATCCAATTCATTACGGATTTCAAATTGGCATCCGCATCCAATCCAACATCCAGTGGATGTATGGGGTGAAGGATTGGATACGATAACCCAATGGATATGATTGAGTTATATTTTATAATTAAAAAAGAAAACAAATATGGATGACTTCTTATAGAACCTACACATGATATGTATGTATACAAATATAAAAGTGTCATGGACAACACTCCAAGCAAACACCTTAAGAACTCCTAAGCTATCTAAGTATTTTCTCAAAACTATATAAATTCTTTTAATCTAATGGGTATAGATGTCCAACGGATTTTCAAGGTTGCATCCGACCCAATCCATAATCCGTTGGGTTTCAAGAATCCCATCCGCATCCAAGCCATTAGCGAACAGTCCGTGTATCGATCCTCTAAAATACGATTGTGAGTATTTTGGGTTAGGGGTCGATTTGAAGAACAAAATGAAAGACATAGGTTTAACGTGGTTCGGCATAAGTTGCCTACGTCCACGGGCGAATCCCCTTGGGGAGTGATTTTGTATTGATAGTAAAATTACATTGTATATTCCCCTATTGGCTACCTCCACCTTCTCTCATTTCTGCTCCTCCTCTTTATACAATTGTATAATTTCAATGTAACTTAAATGGCATTAACTGCTCATTTATGCCTCCCTCTTCAATTCCGCATGAAATCACTGAAATTATTATTGCATGTATGAAACAATGGAATGAATATTGCATAAGTCAAACTCGGGCTTGAATTCAATTCGCATGGCTGAAACTGTTGGAATTCAACTCTGCATGAAACTACACATTTATGCTTCCATGATAAATTCTGCATAAATGATGGCTGGCAGTATTGGTGGACACTTGCTGGCGGAACAGCTGACTGCATGGGTAGGGACTGGCTTGATGGTTGACAGGCATGATGGCTGTCAGTGTGGATGGAAGTCGGTGACAAAGATGGTTGAGATCAGTTGGCAGTGTGGAAGAGTTTTTGGCTGGGAATTGGTTAGCAGCATTGCTGGCTACAAGACTGAAAATTGGCTAGGGGTGCGACTGACTTCGATAGTTGACCGACGGTTGACTTTGACTGTTGACCGTCCATTGACTTTGACCGGACGTTGACCGGACGTTGACTTTGATAGTTGACCGACTTTGACCATCCACTGGTTTGTGCAGACTAGTGTGCTGCCTTGGCTGACTAGTTAGCGGGCTTGGATGAGGACCAAAAGATGATTCAAGTATCAATTTGGCCCATTAAGTGGTATTTTTACTTATGGTACAAACATCGCCCCCTCTTAACTTCCAACTTGTTGGGGGTTAAGAAAACTTTCGTGTTCCTTAGTCAATGATAAAACTCTCCCCCAAGTGTGGATTATTGATGTTGAGGTGATTGGAAAACTACCCTTGTTGTTTGTGGAAATCAAGACGCCCCCAAGAGTAAATTTTTGTAGCTGAAGTGTAAATAGAACCGCCTTTGTTGATTGTGGAGATCGTAATCAAGTCGCCCCCAAGTGATGCAAAAACAAGACTGAAGTGATGCAACGGAAGCTTGATAATGGAGCAGAATGATGTTGGAAAAGAGCGATAACAACATTGAGTGAAGCTGGTCTGCAGCAGATGTGATTAGTTGACCGCAATTGTCGCGAACAAAGCCGGACCGCAGATGGCCGCAATCGTTCAGTAATCTGAAGAAAGAGCAAAGTTTAATCTATAGCACTCGTGATCTCATTGGACTGCAGGAGATGCGAACATAGCCGGATTGCAGCAACTTCGATCACCGGTCTCAAAAGAAGATCGAGCATTGCAGCAATTTGTGATCACCGGATCACAGGAGCGACGGTAGCAATCAGCACCATAGCAGCCGCGATCACCGACCGCAGGAGACGCGACAGAGATGGAATGCATCGCCTAATCACCAAAATGCAGCAGCGACGAACAAAGTTGAATCGCATAGCACCGGGCAGCTGGACCGGGCAGGAACGAAGAGTGGAGCCGATCATGAGCGAAATACGAGCAAAGCTTGAGCGCTGCAACTGCCGGATTACAAGAATTTATCAGAAACACCGCAGTTAGCCTCGCGGGCAAACTGGATCACAGAACGACGAGCTCCTTACCGCAAAGAACTTCGCGGTCGATGGACCGCAGAATTGCGAATGAAGTTGACGGCAGCAGCTTTCGATCACTGTCTGGCAGAGCTGACATCGTAGCTAGACTACAACAATTTCGATCACTAGTCTGCAGCAAATGAATGATTTAACACGATTGCAAAAGAAATGCGATCACCGGGACTGGCATAAATTCACGAGGGACTGACTCTAAAGCCGTTCGATAAACCTAGGTGTAACAAATTACAAATAAAACTAGACAAAGATCGATTCGTCCAACTGAGTAAACTGTGATCGATCGATTCGTCCCAACCGAGTACAGTAATTCGTAGGGCAAATCGACCGCATCGTCGCGTCCAACCTAGTACATAGCTTTTTTTGAACTGAGTACAATAATTCAATCAACATAACTATATCGCTTTAACATTACTGGTTGTAAAAATTGCGTAAAAATATTAGGTGTACGCTCGCCCCCTCTTAATCCTGCAACTCGTTGGAGGATTAAGAAGTTTGGGTTACCTAAAGTTTCGATTTTCAGAAGCTTAATTCCGCATTGCAATTAGGTGTAACTCTCCCCCAAGTGTATGAAGTGTTACACAGCTTGCCCCAAAAGAGTAATTTTAGACCATGAGGTGTTACATATCTCGCTCCCAAGTGATAGTCGATCACGTTGAAGTGATATGAAACTCGCCCCGTGGAGATAGTGATTGTCATGTCAAGCCAATGCTGCTCGCACAAGGGTGCATATCTTTGTCTTTCCAGCTACATTTTGATCGCGTGCCTCATGAACATTTTTATATGAAAAGATACAAAAATATATAAATTGTACACTTAACTTATTGAAAATATCTTCGGAATTTAGGATGCCCACCGGCTATGGGGCCAATCCTTACTATTCCGTAATACACCGCGATGTTGGATCGAAAATGTGTGCATCTCCAAGAATCGGTGAGAAAATGCTACGACACATTATAGGTGCCTCATTGAACAAAAGTATGCATGATTATTTCAGTGAAAAGAACATACAAAAAAATATATGTTAAGTAGCTTTGTGCTGATTCACTACTGCTAACCACCAAATTAATAGAGATGATAAATTTTCTTTTCTTTTTTTCTCTCACACAGACAGACAGGGTCTTCGATTGATTCGAGTTGGTAGTTATGGGTTTACCCAGTTTCGGTTAGTCAACAACGAAATGATTAGGGTTTGTTTTGAACTCTTGATTTGATGGCAATGATGGCTGGTTTGTGCAGAACTCTTGGTCTCGATTGAAGTAATCTGGCAGCATCCAAGTTTTCCAGTCGAGTAAGAGCAACGGTGGTTGTTTAATGGCGAAATGATTAGTAGCCGAACAAAATGGAGAGGCTGAACTTGTTCCAAATTTTATGTATAGGGAAGATTGGTATTGATTTCTGGTGCTTTATGCAGGCGACAATGGTGTTTGTGGTTGCCGACTTAAGCATAATTGAAACTTTTGGGTATGGAAGGTCCGTTGCAGGGCAATTTTCGTACAGGAAGAACTAATGGTCTGCAGATGTGATGGAGAATGGTCTGCAGGCGAAGTAGATGGATAAAAGTTTTTGTACTTTGATCCGGGGTCTGATCCATACGGGTTTTTGTACTTGTCTTGATTTCCTTGGATATCAATAAACAATGACTATGGTAATGAAGAAGATCAAACAAAGTCTTCTTCTTGTTCGAGTCTAAACAACAACAAGACAGAGTAGAGAGAAGTGTAGTGCGGTGCGGGATACAGTCTAATCTAATCCGCCCGGGTAGATTAAAAAAACCGTGGATTGTACGACCGCACGAGTACCGCACAACACCAGTACAGTACGTGACCGGTATCAAAATGAGGTACACCATAAGAGAACCGCCCACTGGATCCATGTGCAGCCCTACAGACGGGCAGTTATGAGGAAATCAGTATTGAAACAAGGTTTGGGAAAATCGGACTAAAGCAGCTTCGACCCACTCGGATCAGAGGAATTAAAAAGGACTACTACTGTTCGATCAACAAAGCCAACAAATGTTGTCAAAAACTGGATTACAATAGTTCGATCAACTGATCAGAATAGTTATGTGGAAAAGGACCGCAGCAGCTTCGATCAACCGATCGCAGATTTTCGGTGGTGATTGAATGTGACCGTTTCTGGTTCTGTCATTTTACATTTCTAAAAAATTTAACTTTCTCCGAAAATTGGAATTTCGCCTTCAAGACCTTGGTAATTGACATACGATCTCATCGGGACGACAATCACTCAATTTGGATTCATGAAGAAGAAGTTATCAAAGAAACAAAATTGGTTGGTTAGCCCCTTGCTCCAAACATGTTGATGACGTGATTGTACCCAAAAAATATTATTCTCCAATTGCAAAATTTTACCTTCATGTCGTAGGATATTGAAATGCGATCGCAACGAGCCAAAAATAATCCAATTCGGACGTGAGATGAAGTAGATATGAACGAAACAAATTTTTAGACCAAGCCCTAGTGGAGTGTACATATCCGCAAGGTAAGAGAAACGGGGCGGAATAATCCGAGGGCTACGGGATTAAGTTGCGCGTGTTGTATTGAAACAGGGCTACGGAATTAAGTCGTACCGCGCGCACCAAATCAGACCCTCCAATTAATCGTCGATTAATCGCTGTATCCGACTAATCGTCGTTTGCCGCTCGCTGGTGGCCGCCGCTTTGTCGCGTGGCCGCTTTTTGCCGACGCGCGCCGCTCTGCTTCGTCACCACCGCCGCGTAATGGCTGCCGGGTCCGTGGTCGCCATTTTTTTTTTTTTTTGAATTTGATTTTTTGTTTTACAGAGCATCGAAAATGGATGTACCAGGGAGCATCAACGGTTTGTGTGTCCAGCGCATCGAAGATTGATGTACGACCGTTGCATCGAATTGTTGTCGAGAATGGAATTTTGATGTATCGCGGAGCATCGAAGTTTGATGTACCTCAGAAAATCCACGGTGGTCATTTTCTGCTCATCGAACTTTGATGTAACTGGAAGCATCGAAGAACTTTGACGTGGGTGATGGACACCTTTGACGTGGATGAGTGAAAACAAAAGTAGGTGAACGAAACCCCTGAAGAGGGTGAACAGATCTGAGGCCGTCGGGTGATGCCGCCGGCTTTTCCCGTTTTTTTTTTTTGAAACTTTTGGTGACAGTTTTTCCGAAACTGTGATCTTTACTCCGAACTTTTGGTGACAGTTATGCCGAAATTGTGATCTTCACTGTGAACATTTGGTGACAGTTTTGGTAAAAGTTGTCTTTTCTTTCGAGCCTTCTAAACCGGCTTTGGCCGCCGGAATTGGCAGCTGGCCTTTTCTTGATCCTTTTTTTTTTTTTTTTTTTTTTGTATTTGAAGCTTTCCGCGACGCTTATTCAAAATATGTGGTATTTACTTCAACGGTTTGTTGCAACGGTTCTGGGGAATGTTGTCGTTTCATGGACTTCCCACCACCGTTTTGTTATACTTTTGCGGCCTTTTATGGAACTTTTTGAGATTCTTTCCCGGAGGTCTTCTCTAGGGTTTTCAAACGCTTAGAGATGTAGGCAGCTTGATAACCCGGTGATCCTGAAAGTAGCGATTTTGTCATACAGCAAACTCGGACAAGTGGATAATGCGCTATTTGAGAAGCAACTTTTTTTTTTTTTTTTTTTTTTTTAACTTTGGACTTGAATATGCTGCGGATCGAACATCCTGGCAACAATCTCAGCGATCTTTCCAATGAGTCGGGCCTTGGTGGCCTCTGACTATGAAGCCGAACCTGGCAGCGAGCTTGCGATCAACTCGATCAGGAAGAAATGGTTTCAAATGGGATCATAGATGATTGAAATCAAAATCGACCAAGCCATGTCGCGGATCGAATATCCAAAGAACAATTTTGATGATGTTTTCTCGACATTTTTTACCGTAGGCTGAACGTCCTGGGAGAGGTTTCATCGGTCGTTGCAGTGATGCAGTTTTAGTAGTTTCCGAAGGTAATTGTTTTTGCAGATCTCGATCCACAAATCTGAAACAGCGAATCTTGATTGCAGCAGTTGCGATCAACTGGACTGCAGTATGTGCGAGTATATGGTCAGCAGCAGCTGTGATCAGCTGGACTGTGACTATTGCGATCAAACTGGGTTGCAGCAGTTACGACCAACTGGACTGCAACAATGATTTTTCCGACGTTCAAACAGCTTTTTCACGGAAACGATTTTGAAGCATTTTGTACAACTTTTCTCAACGGGAGAACACGATTCCTTTTCTCGTATCCCCTTAGTCGGCTCCAATGTTAGTACCCAAAATTACTTTTGGGCACGAAACATTATGAATGGATAGTCTTGGTGAGTATTTTGGGTTAGGGGTCGATTTGAAGAACAAAATGAAAGACAGAGTTTAACGTGGTTCGGCATAGGTTGCCTATGTCCACGGGTGAATCCCCTTGGGGAGTGATTTTGTATTGATATTAAAATTACATTGTATATTTTTTTCCCCTATTGGCTACCTCCCCCTTCTCTCATTTATGCTCCTTCTCTTTATACAATTGTATAATTTCAATATAACTTAAATGGCATTAACTGCTCATTTATGCCTCCCTCTTCAATTCCGCATGAAACTGCTGAAATTATTATTGCATGTATGAAATCTTTGTAATGAATATTGCATGGTCGAAATCATTGAATTCAGTGATGAAACCGCACATTTATGCTTCCATGATAAATTATCGCATAAATGATGGTCAAAGATAGGTGGACACTTCGTCAATGAACAACACCGCATGGGTAGGGACTCGGCTTGACGGTTGACAGTGCATGATGGTCGACAATGTGGATGGAAGTCGGTTGGCGAAGATGGTTGAGACGGTTGGCGTGGCGCAAGGAAAGAGTTTTTGGTCGAATTGGTTAGCGAGATTGCGGCTACAAGACCGAAAATTGAAAATTGGCTAGGGTGCGACGCCCTTTGATAGTTGACCGACTTTGATTCGACTGGTTAGCCTAGGGTTGACTTTGATGAGGACCAAAAAGATGATTCAAGACAATTTGGCCCATTAAGTGGTGTTTTTACTTACGTATAATATCTCGACTTTGATTAGAAAACGTAGAACATTGACCTTGAATGGGTGTTACATTTTTTTTGTAACTACTTTGTGGACGTTGACTTTGATAGTTGACCGACTTTGATCATCGACCGGTCTAAATTAGCTTGACTGAGTTACGCTGGACCTAAGAGCTCATTTTCTTCATTTAAATAAGCCAGGTATTCCAAATATCATGCATACACCTTTCATTCCATCCATAATCCACATTCAATACCTTCTTCGATGAATACAAATTCTTTTAAGGATGGGAAGTCATAGAAACTACTAAGTTCCTAAGTTCAGGCCATTCTCACTTAAATCACTGTAAGTAGAAACTACATAGAAACTTACTCAAAACTTGGTTATGGACATAATGGCTGCCATTTAATGATAGACCTCTTGCTTGTGTATGATTTCAGGATAATCCAAAAGAGATGATCAAGACATCTGAGACAGAGAATCAATTTGGCATAAAAGGTATGCACCATTAGAGACATTCAAACTAGATAATTGGTGTTTTTCACATAAATAACTATGGTACAAATTTAAATGAGAACATATTCCTAAAGATGGGTCGTCTATATCCTAGTCCGGAGATAATAATGGAATTACTTCAAGTCTCGTATGCACTAAAGAGCATCCAAATAGTAGAGGATAGTCATGCTCCAATGTCACCACCCATTCTCGAATTCAGAGATGATTTAAAGTGGAAGGCATGACAACAATTATATTCTATCTCAGAATCGCACTCGATGTTGAACACCAAAGCTCCTAGACATCAAATAAAACTTCTTGTCTAACAATCCAAATTCGTTGGAAACATCCTCCTTGATAAATGTACTTTGAATAGACCTCTGACAACAAGAGTATTGCCCATGAGGTCCTAGACTCCAATGAAAAGGAAACCCATAATTAGTAACTTATAAAACATATCTCAATGCTAATTCAACTTTGAACAAAAGAGAGAAAGTAATTGATTGAGTTCATGATGATCGCAGTAGAACTTATGCATAAATATAACAATCAAGAATAGAAGGAAAATAAGCATAAAAGTTAAACATGATAGGTTCGCAAGACTAAACATAAGATTACCCCAATAAATAATGTATTAGTTAAACATGATAGGTAGTAAACTAAAGTAAATTTTGACAATTTTTACCCACTTACTCACAACAAACATGTAGGTTTAGTTTTGACACAAAGAAACATGTATCGTGATTGCTCATTTCTGTTTTTTTTTACAAGAGAAACTGAATATGTATTTGTGGATGCAAGACAAGGGGAGGGGGTGCAAAAGAGATAGAGTCATCAAAAAAAAAAAAAACTTCTTCACTGATATAAGATAAACATAAGTGAGTTATATGCTAAGACAACCAATCGTTGGTAAGATAATGTTGATTAGCTTCATTTACTATCAAGCAGATGTTGAATGAGAGGTCAGACAAATCCATGGAGAAAAGTAACTGAATACCGATTTTCCTTGCCCTTCCAACTTCTCTTCTTCCGTATAAAGATAAAAGGAAACTCATACCATTGATTAACAGACTTTGCTTTGATCATTGAATGCAATCAAGAGAAGAATAAAAACAAAGTGAGCTGCTTGTTTTTCGAATTTTATAAGTAATGCCTTGAGCTTCAACTGTATTATAAAGAAAATCAAGAAGATTTGTTAGTTAATATAACTTACATAATACATTCATCGTTAAAAAGATTACATTATTTGGACTATGGAGGTTGACTTTGATAGTTGACCGACTTTGATCATGCACAGAACCGGTTATGTTCCAACTTAGCAGAAGAGAAGAATAAAAAACAATAAGTATATTGGTGGGATGCCTAGGGTCGATATCAAATTTGGCAATTAGTTAGCGGGACATTCGACATGAAATGAGGACCAAAAGATGATTGAAGTATCAATTTGGCCATTAAGTGGTGTTTTTACTTATGGTACAAACGATTGATTTCAGATCAATATCTCGAGATTTACGATTATGCTTCCTCCAAAACCCTAGAAAACCTCTCATTCTGAATAAATTTAGACTTCCCAAGCCCAACAAGCAGTTAGAAGTCTTTGTATATCCTTAAAATATACAAAGGCATCTGATTCTTTTTCATTACTAATAAATATTTGATTGCAAACTAGTTGGAATAACTTAGATTAAAAACTATCGAAAATATTAAACTAAATTTTGAATATAGTAAACCAAATTATATATACTCATCAATAATTTTAGGAATTAATGCATTTTGTCAACTATGCTAATTATGTATGGCTGATAATGATCACTTTAGAAAATTAATAACGAAACTAGCTCAATTATTTGCTAAAAAAATATTACATTCCTACTTGCTGAGTTTTTTGCTAATTAATGCATTTTGTCAACATAATTATTTGCTAATTATGTTGAGTTTTTTACTCGACATTCCTACTTGATGGCTCTATTATTATCCCTATTTATATGCTCTGATGAGAAATTTCTACTAACTGTTTTCATTGAAGGGTTTTTTCGTATATTACCCTTATTTATTATAAGAAGTTATCATCGCAATCAAATTAATATTTTTTAAGTGTGAAAATTTTATGTAGGGTAAAATATGAAAGATAATGAATATGTATGAAATAAAAAAAAAATCTTATTCTAAGAAAAACCAACTTCTCCGCTAATTGGAAGGATTATTGATTATGTTTTGTGTACACTAATTGGATATAATACAGGGTGTAAGCTAATTGATTCTTCAGTGGGCCTGAGTAGTTTTTATCTTGATGGAGATCGAAGTAAATATTAAGTCGTTGACCCGGTGATGAGAATTCGCACATCTAGTCATCTACGTTCTACCTTAGTAAAATTAGAAATCTGCAGGTCCTAAAAGAATGAACAATACAGAGAGAGTTGACATCATATGAGGAAGTTGCATGTTGCATCATGTTCGATGTTGCTAACGCGTCATTGTAGAATTTGTTAAATAAACGGAAATGCTATTCACAACTCCCTTCACAGCTCTATTTAGCACTCAATGCTACGTGTTAAGAAGGTATTGGTTCAGGGTTATTAAGGAGGGGTCCACGGATGGATAAAAGAGTTCACCATTTGATAGATGTGGGGTTTAGATGATGTTGAGCTGTGAGTAATGTGTTGTTATAGAGCTGTGAATACCATTTCCGTTAAATAAATGCATTAATATCTAGTTTTGAGTAATGCCTATTCATTACTTGAAAAGACGTGCTTTTTCGCTCATTATAAAGATACGTACCGATAGGGGTATGTATTATACCAAAGAAAACCAGAACAAAAAAGTGGCTGCTCAGTAACAAAAAAAAAGAAAGATGAGTAAGCAGGTTATGAATTGGTTTTTTGTATTCGTTATGATTTCTCTGGTATTATCAGAATCAGTTGATGCATGTGCCCAAGTTGGTGAAGCTTGTGATTTATTAACATGGTGTTGTGGTTCGATTTTTGAAACACGGTGTTTCGCTAATGTATGCAAGTTATGGAGTCCGTTTGATTGGTAAGGTAACGTATTAGATGGGGATTTAATATGAATATATGTAATTCATCCATGTATTAGTATCTCGTTTTTTCTTTTGGTTCTCTCCTTTGCTTTCTTTGTTAATAAGGTTATTGAGATATTGTATTGATAACCCAGTAGTTGCTTGTTAGATGATTTAATACAATCATTTTCGGTACTTGGTTGGTTGATATCGATACTCATGATCACCATTTCCATTTTTATTTTCATGTGTTTTGCTTTTTAATGTAATTGTATTTCCAGTTTAAAAGTTTTTCATATTTTGGTTTATGAAATAATGTTTGTACCTCTTCTTGTTCATTCATTAGTAAAATTAAGTCCGTCTCCTCTTTTAGTTTTTTGTAATTTACGTTTACTACATGAAAATGAATCCAAGCTTTATCAAGTTAAATATTATTTTCTCCCGTCAATAAACTCAGAATCTTGATTCTGCTAAGTGATCTGTTCACTTTCATCTGATAATGGAAAAATTAAGTTAGCAATTTTAAGCCAAGGGATCTGCTCTCTATACAAAAACTTCAAGAAATTAGGTATTAACTATCAACATTTCACAGACCCATGCAAAGACGAATAAGCTGCACGAGAAGCCATAACAACAACTTATTATTACAATGAGGATTCCACATTCATCGCCCTGAAAGACCGAAAGCAGGAGGAGCATATCATAAAACCCAGAATCAACTGTTGAGTTTTTTGCTTACCATATCTTGATGCTGAAGTTGTCTTCTTATCTTTCTTGATGAAGGAGTAGATAGCTCTATAATTATCTACCACAACCATTCGTGAAATTAATTAATTAATTAACTCATACATGATCATTCATTACCAACTGACAAGCACTGTATTATGCTAATTAACAAACTCAAATAATTATGCGTTAATTGCTTTAAAGTGTCAACTTAAGTATGCACTAGTGGTTGCAAAAGAATCCAAAAAGGCACTAGACTTTAGAAGGGTAATACCCAGAAGTTTTTTTCATCTTTAACTTACTAGATCATCGTTGGGATTAAACTAAAATTAAGGGATGGTTGCTGGCTATAATAGAAGTTTGTATCAATAACTCTAATACGATTTTAGTTTTTTTTTTTTTTTTTTTGAAGAGCTAATACTCCCTCCGTCCATTTTTAAGAGTCCGCTTTGACTTTGTCAAGATATTAAGGAAATCCTATAAAATGTTATGACTAACCCTTGATTAGCCTATTTAATATTACGTTATTACCAAAATTAAAATTATTAGTGTTAAAATTTCTAATTTGGATAGTGTTATTATTTTAGGAAATATTGTAAAGAAATAAAAGCAAACTTATACTCCAAAATTTAAGAATTTTTTATTTCCTCCGGTTGATTTTGGTTTCCCGCACTAAAACTTAGAGCCTTTGGAATTTTTATTTGAGAGGGAAAAAAAAATTGAAATTGTAGATTATTTCCTCTTTAGATATACTCTACCATGAATTTGAGATTTTGTCATATATTTTTTTGATTCTTTGCCATGTATATAGCCATGTTAACCCGTACCCATAATCAATTACTCATTCTAAATATAAAAAAGGAATGGCAATTATATTGAATGTATTTTCTCCTTATATATGGTGATGATATTTATGATTTTGAATTAAGTTTATATTAGAAATGATTTTATAACTATAAAAAAGAAAGGGTATATTTGATAGTTTAAGGGAAAACTATGTCTATAAACAGAGCGGACAGATAAAAATGGATAGAACAAAGTAGAAATTAGGACAAATAAAAATGGACAGAAGGAGTACGATTTAATAGTAACTATTTTTTTTGGAAAAGATGAGCTCTATTTGACGTCATTCGGAATCTGTGTGAGCTGTTGGTATTAACTTGCTGTCGATTACGGACTGAGCCGTGGTAGTTGCGAGCGAAAAGGTGTGACCCTCTAGCAGTTGAGCAAAACACTGTCTTGAGCAAAATCGTAGAAAACGACTTTGAGCAAAATCGTCTCCAAAGTCATGCGATTAGTCGGACTGCAGGAGATGCGAATCAGAGCCGACTGCAGAAGAAGATCGAGCATTGCAGCAAAGAAAAGGCGATCACCGATCTGCAGAGCGACGAGCAAATCGCATTGCAAAAGAACATGATCACCGGATCAAGAAGAGGCGACGAGCACAATCAGATCGCAGCACTGTGATCACCGGACTGAGGAGTTGTGAACAGAGCCGATCGCAGCAGAATGCGATCACGTGACGGGCAGGAGTTGCGACAGAGCCGACCGCAACAGCTGCGATCAATCGATCGCAGAGTTGCGAACAGAGTCGATCGCAATAAAGCTTCGATTAGCTGGACTGCAACAACAACGAGCAAAACTGCACTGCAACAGCTACGATCAGCTGGACTGCAGGAGCGACGAGAAAAACTATACTGCAGCAAAATGGATCAGCCGGGATCAAGGGTCTACAAACAGAGCTTGACTACAAGCGGGCGCGATCGGCTGGATCATAAGATCAACGAGCATAAATGCAAAGGTGAAGACTGCGATCGATTGATCATAGAGCAGCGAACATAACCGGACTGCAGTAGCTTCGAATCAGCTATTCCGCAGCAGTTGTTGAGGAACCCAATTAAACAGTTGGACAGCAGCATCAACGAGCAAAACTACACTGCAGCAGCTCGCCATCACCGATTATGGTCTACGAACAGAATCGATCGGCAATACCGCGATCGGTTGGACTGCAGATCAACGAAAGATAAATGCACTGCAGGAGCAGCTAACCGCGATCAACTATTCGCAAAGCTTGAACCGACAGGAGCAAACCTAGGTGCTTATAAAAACCGGACTGCAACTGAGAGCGTCCAACCGAGTCAATTGGTGCAATGATGAGCAAAATCGATCGCAACCGCGATGACCGAAAATTACGCCTTTGGCGCGTTGAACCGCAGTGCAGTAACTTCCCGGTACGCCATGATGAAGCTATGGTCCGGGCCTCATCCTCATGCAAATGCACGTCCATATGCCCTTGCAAGCATGCTCGTGGAGCATGATGCCGCTATCTTAGTTTCCACACCGTTCCAAAGTCACCCTCGTCCGCAGAAGGGTATAAGGCCATAAGGCCATGGCCAATGCATATCGCATGCATCACTGGCTTTGCCAACTCTTCGTAGGGTCTTCGTAGCTTGATAGGAAGTATGAGCATCCACTTGCTGGCACGCAACTAAGCCTCATCAAGTCTGGCCACAATCATCTCTTGCGTCGAGCTACCGAGCTTAGATGATATGAGGGGCCAACGTGCTGGACCGACAATGCGCAACTCATTGCGGCTGCCTACGTACCCTTCCCTACTGTAAATGGATCAAGCAAAGACCGCAGTTCATCCGTGAATGGACAAGCAACTTATTCCAACTCATTTGCTAGGTCATGGCCAAGCAACAGTGGTAATGGCCTAGTCCGGCCGTATAGGCCGTTCCGTCAAATACATCCAAGTGATGCATCATCGAGTCCATGGAATGGCATAGTGATGCCTTAGCACCATATGCTCCATTCGTAAGGCTGCGCGACTAAGAATGAGGCCTGAGCATCTTCATACCGTTCCGGCCAAGATATGAAGCTTACTTGGTACATAGTCCGCATATGCACCTTCAACCAACTACCCCTCTCTATATATGTCTTAATGGAATTTTTACTAGTTTGGAAAGGGGACCAAAAATATTTCATCAACTCCCCGTTTACTATTCATGGCCGATGCCATGTATTTTCCTAAATAACCGGCCAAGATGGATGTACATTCAGTTCTGGCTCACATGCCAGTTCCTATGCCCATCCAGGATGGCTGAATACTTCCTGAGCCAAACCAGATGAAAGGCCGTGATGGATGTATTTCCGACCTTGGCCCATAGGCCACACCAATGTACAGCCGTGATGGTTATACATTACCAACGCGATCTCCAGCCATGTTGGATGTCCACTTCCAACCCGATGTCCAGACATGTTGGTTGTACATATCCAACTCGATGTCCACCATGTTGGCTGTACATTTTTAAGGTCATCTACCCAACTGACCTAATGCATCATTTGATGCAAGATTATCTCTTGGACAATGTAGCTTCCAACTAATGCCATATTAGCCTTAGTCAATATGCATACGCGATGTGCCTTACTTAGCACTAGATACGGCCCAGGGCAAAATGCATTTCACCATGCAAAGGAAGCTTTGGATGAAGCTTCATCACAAGCAAATGGAGCATCTTTTAGCATGTGCCATGTTAAAAAAAATGGGTGTAACACCTCGAGTTCCGGATCAGGGTCAAACCCGTATGGAGATCCGAACTCAAAGCGTTACTGGTCGGAACGAGACTTGTGCATATATTTATCTTTGCTAATTTACTTTTATACTAAACATAATTGAAACTTTTATACATGAGTTGAAGCATATGAATACATTAAACATCGTTCAAAACATTTTCAACTAAACATTTATTTTACTTCAATTTACACTTCAAACAATACAAGAGAACAATGCAATCACTAATCTACTCGTTTTTAGCTTCCACTTCCAACTTCCATGAATATGTAAGGATTGTCAATTGGGGTGAGATGACATCTCAATAGAATGCATTCCCTTTCTCAAAATATAAGCAAACATGTCAACCAATCAAAGAGAGTACGCACAACAACAATATATGGTGTAACTTCAAAGATTTAATTATGTATATATATATATATATATATATATATTCACCAACTAAACTCACAATCTATTAAATCCTCTTAAAATGCACGAGTAGCCTTGGTTCGTTCCTCGCCTATCCATGTATCCTCGGCACAGGACCTCCAACCTCAATTGCACGAGTATCCTTGGGTCGTGCCACACCTATCCGTGTATCCTCGGTACGGGCACCGCCATTCAAACAAATATATATATCCATTCATTTATAAATTCACACTACTGTAGCACGAGTATCCTTGGGTCATGCCCCACCTATACGTGTATCCTTGGCACGGGCACCGCCATTCAAACAAATATATTCATTCATTTATAATTTCACACTACCGTAGCACGAGTTATCCTTGGGTCGTGCCCCACCTATCCGTGTATCCTCGGTACGGGCACCGCCATCCAAACAAGCATATCCAATTATTTATAAGATAATTTTATCATACAATAAACATTCCAACCCACTTCATCAACAAGTCATAAGTTCACAACCCAACTAACTATGTAATTCTTTCAACCATTTAAGCAAACACACTAACTGCAGAATTTTACGTTATAGGTTTCGTAATGATTCCTAAATCCGATCGTCTTCAAATTTCAGGGGAGCATTTCTAACATATGTATCTATGTTATATCCAAAATTCACAGAAAACCAACGGTTCAAATGAAAGTTATTGATTTTATACGATCATTCTAAAATCTGGGCAGATTACATCATTTTACCAAACTATTCACACTAAATTCATATGAATTCGAAATTTAGGAAACTCAACGCACAATTAAAGATAAGACACAAATACACAACTTTCATCAAGACCGAAAATCATTTTTATATCATCAAGATTACCGAAACACAGCCAAGAACAGACAAAGCGAAAATGTACAGAAATTTCATAAATCAACATCCAAGTTCAAACAAACATTCAACGGTGAATATGTGATTAAATATTCTCAAAATTTAACTAGAGATACCTAAGCATGTTATCTATCAATATTAATAGGTCGATCATCAATAGGATGCACATACTTACCCAAATAAATTCCAGAAACCTAACTATGTAAAATTAACAAAATCAAAATCAAGTATATAACAAAAACATAAAGAGAAAGGGGATCTAGCATTATACCTCAATTGTTAAGAACTCCTCTTGATTTTTATTAATCCCTCTTCTCCAAAAATCTCTAGCTCCATCTCTTTCTTCTTCTCCCTAGCCTTATGTTTTCTAACTTATAAAATTTCTTTTCTAAACTATTTTATTTATCTTTTCATTTTCCCTTAATTTTATTTATTATTGATTATTTTATTTCCACCCTAACTTGTAGCCTTTCTAGTTCAATCCACCCAACCACCTAGGCTAAGGCTAAGGAACAACAACCTAAGCCACAAGGTTAACTAATTTGGGTATAACCCGACCCGAAACAGTAGCTAAAAATTACAGGGTATTACATGGGGTGTTACAGCAACAGTCGTGTCCAACTGAGTGCAGTAGTTGCTTTTGAACTGGACTACAATAATTTGATCAACTTAACTATAGCAGTTTAACATTACTGATTGCGTCGCGTCAAAATATTAGGGTGTATGCTCGCATCCTCTTAATCCTATAACTCGTTGGAGGATTTAAGAAGTTTGGGTTACCTGAAGTTTCGATTTTCAGAAGCTTAATTCCGCATTGCATTTAGGTGCCATGTAACTCGCCCCCAAGCGTATGGAGTGTTTCGCAGCTTGCCCCAAAAGAGTTATTTTAGACCATGAGGTGTTACATATCTCTCCCTCAAGTGACAATCAGTCACGTTGAAGTTATTTGCAACTCGCCCCCAGAAGATAGTGATTGTTATGCTTCTCAATGCTCGCACAAGGGTGCACTGCCTTGCTGCATTTTGCTCGCGCATGAGGTTTTGAAAATGTCTGCAATCTGGAATTTGCGCGGGGGCCAATCCCACTATTCCAGATGCGCGCTGAATTGAAATGTGTGCATCTCCTCGTGAGAAAATGCTCACCACATTATAGGTGTCTCATTGAACAAAAGTATGCATGAATATATGAAAAGATGCGAAAATATGCAAATTGTATACGTACCGTATTAAAAGTGTTATTGCGACTTTGTTTATGAGTTGATTTGGATGTCCAATGGCTATGTTGATGTTTTCAAGTGGCGATACTAGTGTCGTTGCCTTAGCGTCTCGGCTTGGTTCAACAACTAGATTCGTCTGCGAGACTGAAATACACCAGTTGAATCAAAATTGGATTGAAGATAGTTGCCACGGAACTGTATTTTGGCAGCTTCGATCAGCTGTACTATAACATTTATACATAAAACTGGACTAAAGCAGTTGTGAGGAAAACTGTATTGAAACAATTTTGGGGAAAATCGGACTACAGCAGTTCGACCAACTGGACTGTAGGAGTTAAAAAGGATTACGGCAGTTCGATCAACTGGACAACAATTGTTGCTATGAAACTGTATTACAGTAGTTCGATCAAGTGACTATAGTATTTATATGGAAAAGGACTACAACAGTTCGATCCACTGGACTATAGCAGTTTCGACGGTGATTGAATGTGACCGTTTCTGGTGCTATCATTTTACATTCCTAAAAATTTGATTTTTCCTAAAATTGAAATTTTGTCTTCACGATGTTGGGAATTGACATACGATCTCGCCGGTCCAAAAATCACTCAGTTTGGATGCACGAAGAAGAAGTTATCGAAGAAATAAAATTGGTTGGTTAGCGCCTTGCTCCAAACATGTTGATGACATGATTGTACCCAAAAACTATTATTCTCCAATTGAAAAATTTTACCTTTATGTTGTAGGATATTGAAATGCGATCTCAACGAGCCAAAAATCATCCAATTCGGACGTGAGACGAAGAAGATATCAACGAAACAAATTTTTAGACAAAGCCCAAGTGGAGTGTACATATCCGCAAGGCAAGAGAAATGGGGCGGAATCATCCAAGGGCCACAGAGTTACACTGCGTCGTGCCACACCGAATCGGGACTACGGATTTAAGTTACACCAAGCTACATCGAAACAGAAACAGTCGCCACCGATTAACCGCCGCCAACGATTAATCGCCGATTAACCACCGAAAATGATTCATCGACGATTGCCGCTCGCCCTGGCCACCGGGCTCTACCTCCGAGTATTTTCCACCGGTGAATTGCTGCCGAAGTCCGTCATTTGCTGTCGGAATTACGTCATGCCGACGTCGATGAAGGCATATTCCATCACCGTTCGGAATATGCTGACGCCGTTAGTGACGGCGTTAATCTTAACAGAAGATGCTGAGCCTGTTAACAGTTAACGGAATATGCTCCATATATGATGGCGCCGCTAGAGACGGCGTTAAACTTAACAAAATTTGCTCACTTGCCACGTAATCAAACCTGCTGACGTGGCTCCTTTTTCGCTGACGTGTCGCCTGCC
Source organism: Papaver armeniacum (assembly GCA_023531295.1). Taxonomy (NCBI): domain Eukaryota; kingdom Viridiplantae; phylum Streptophyta; class Magnoliopsida; order Ranunculales; family Papaveraceae; genus Papaver; species Papaver armeniacum. The sequence goes on along the minus strand of JAJJWW010006157.1, from coordinate 149,392 downwards.
ACGTCATCACATCTGCTGACTCGGCACCCTTTTCGTTGACGTGTCACCTGCCACGTTGTCACACTTGCTTACGTGGCACCCTTTAGCTGACTGCGATGCTGACGTGGCAGATGTTGACTGGGGCAAGTTGCTGACGTGGTGTGCTGACTGGAAGGATTTGTTGAAATGGCGGTGCTGACGTGGCTTCGCTGACATGGATCACTTGCTTAAATTTGATGTAGTAGAGAGTATCGAAGTTTGATGTATCATAGAGCATCAACGGTTGAAATACGCCGATCATCGAAGTTTGATGCAACTTGATGCATTAATGTTTTCCTGAGAATTGAATTTTGATGTATCCAAGAGCATCGAAATTCAATGTACCAGTGAGCATCAACGGTTTGTATACGCAGCGCATCGAAGTTTGACATAACGGGAAACATCGAAATTTTTCCATATAATAGACGGAAGTGGGTGATCATAACCTTCGTTGAAGTGTGTGAACATGGATGCTGCTGGGTGTTGCCGCCGGCCTTGGCCGCCTGGTGGAGCCGGCCTCCTTACAACGGTTTTTTGCTTCAACCTTCAGCAACAGTTTTATTTAACTTTTACGATTTATCACTAACTTTTCTGCAACAGTTTCTGAATTTTAGCAACGGTTCCTGGGATTGTTGCCGTTTCTCATGGACTTTCCATCACCGTTTTCGGCCTTTTCTGGAACTTTTTGAGATGCTTTTCCGGAGGTCTTCTCTAGGATTTTCAAGCGCTTAGAGATGTAGGCAACTTGACCATCCGTGCGATCATGACAGTAGCGATTTTGTCATACATCAAACTCGAATAGGTGGATAATGCATTATTTGAGAAGCATTTTTTTTTTAAACTTTGGACTTGAATATTCTGCGGATCGAACATCCTGGCGATAATCTTAGCGATCTTTCCAATGATTCAGCCTTGGTGGCCTCTGTCTATGAAGCTGGACTGCAGTAGTTGCGATCAACTGGACTGCAGTGATTGAAATCAAAATTAGACCAAGCCATATTGCGGATCGAACATCCAGCAACAATTTTGATGATGGTTTTACGCCATCTCTTACCGTGGACCGATCGTCCTGAGAGCGGTTTCATTGGTCTTTGTAGTGATGTAGTTTTAGTAGTTTCTGAAGGTAATAGTTTTTGCTGATCTGAAACAGCGAATCTTGATTGCAGCAGTTGCGATCAACTGGGCTGTAGTATGTGCGATTATATGGTCAGCAGCAGCTGCGATCAGCTGGACTGCAACTATTTCGATAAAATAGGGCTGCAACAGTGATTTTTCACGACGTTCAAACAAATTTTTCACGGAAGCGATTTTGAAGCATTTTGAACAACTTTTCTCAACGGGAAAACACGATTCCTTTTCTCGTATTCCCCTTGGTCGGCGCCAACGTTTGTACCCAAAACTACTTTTGGGCACGAAACACGATGAATAGATAATTTGGTGAGGATTTAGGGCTAGGAGACGAATTGGAACACAGACCAATAGACGCAGGTTTTACGTGGTTCGGCATGGTTTGCCTACATCCACGGGCGAATCCCCTTGGGGAGTGATTTTTTATTGATAATTGTATTACATTATATTTTTTTTTTCTCCTCTTGGCTATTCCCTAAATCATTTCTGCTCCTCCCTATTTATACAGTTCAATGTCTAATTTCAATATTAACTTAAATGGCATTAATTCTCATTCATGTCTCCATCATGATTTCTGCATGAAACTGCTGGAATCAATACTGCATGCCTCCATGATGATTTCTGCATGAAACTGCACATTTATGCCTCCATCTTCAATTCTGCATGAAACTGCACATTTATGCCTCCATTTTCAATTCTGCATGAAACTGCACATTTATGCCTCCATCTTCAGTTCTGCATGCTGGCAAACTAGACTGGTGGTTGACAGGCATAATAACTGACAGTATGGATGGATCTTTGGTGATAGGACTGATTGGTCATGACGGTAGAGACCCGTTTGTGATGCAATATGGTACTTAGGTGGGAATTGGTTGGCAGCATCGCTGGCAACAAGAGTGGAAACCGTATGGCAGCACTATCGGCAACACGGTTTTGACATTGACTGATCGTTGACTTTGACCATTGTCCAAGCGTTGACTTTGACCATTAATTGAAACCGTATGGAAGCACTATCAGGAGAGTTGTTGACTTCCCTTGCTTTCGATTTTTGAGAAGTCTATCCGGATCTTCATGTGTGACGAAATTGGATTGCTTATCCCCTTCTAGTGGGCGTCCAAGAGCAACGCGAGCCTCTTCATCTATAAACGCATGTCCTGCTGAAGTATCTTTTGTCTTTCATCAAATCAACAGTGCTAAAAGAAGGTAGGCTTCTTCCGGATCTTCCAGTATCTTGCCCTGATGGTGGAGTAGCGTCTCTGGTGACGGTTGAAGATGCCATGCTTGAAGAACCGTTGGGGTGGCGGAAGCGGCTCTGGTTCCGTGATCGTAAGTGTATCGTGCGAGAGATGACACGGTTTGATCACGAAGTCTTGGAGCCATGGCGCTGTTTCGAAGGGTAAGGATGGTCTTTGGAAGGGCGCAAGATGTTAGCGCTGGAAGGATGCAACCGTTAGAACGAGTGTGGTATCTGCGGGCGGCATGCGCGTGCGGAATGTGCGTCAGGTAAGCGTGTCCGGTAAGCACGTCTCGGTAGCGCGTCTGGCAAGCGCGTCGGCAAGCGTGTCTCGGCAAGCGCTTCTTTTCTTTTCTTTCTTCTTCTGTTTCCTCTTTTGAAAAATGTCTAACTCAAGTTCGCAGGGAGGAATCCCGGTTCGGAGGATGATTAAGGGGTAGAGCCACACGAAAACTTGCCTTTTGTGACCACCGTGGTGACTTGGAGATGGGCGTTAGCCAATTGCAGGCACACGAGATGTGGTTCAAACGGTGGATGATTCTCTGATGGTTGCTGCGTAGACATGGAAGAAGACCCTCTGCGAGTCGTGAGGCCAGGTGCGGGCGCCATTTTTGATCCCCGTACTTGGTTCCTTATCCGGGTCATGTCTTTGGTTGGCGGCTTTAACGTGCCGGCTAAGCATGAGGCGTTGTATACGAGAACTGGAGAAGTACGGACATATGGCCACAACCAAGAAAATCACTAGTCGATTTGCGCCGGTTAAGCGTGTGGAAGAGGCTTTATCTTCCATCGAGGATATGCGTGAGGTGATTTGTCACACCGTTTCAAGACGTTATTGCCGACCGGGAGCACCATCGCGACGTGTGTGTAGAAAAGGAGTTCAACACTTCGTGGTTTGTCGAAGGCCTTGCTGAGATCCAAAAGTTGAAAGATGCGACAATCGAAAGCCTTTCCGCCGAGGAGATTGCACGACGGAGGTGGAACTCGAAAAGCTTTCCAAGATGTTGACTATGAAGAGAGCGCTCTTGAAGATGCAAAGTTGACTTTCTCCAAGAAAAGCGGACTTTTGTTGGATGATTTTCCTTGAACGTTTCTCTGTTAAACTTTCATTTAGGTTCCTTTTTTTTTTGAAAGACATATTGGATGTCCGGTTCAAAGTTTGACCTTTGATAGACAAATTGGTAGCTTTTTAGGGTATTGGATTATTTAGGGATGAATGGTTTTGATAATATGACTCTGATTATGTTTTGGGAAAGAAATATTGCTTTTATGAAAGTGTGTGCTAGCAATAGGCACAAGACTCAGTAGTATGACGGTTTTACTAAGAACCTAAAAATAGATCGTATATCTTACGCAGTCTAAATTTACTCACTTCATAGGTTTGTGAACACGCCCCTCTCTCGTGTAAAGGCGGCTTTCTTTGGTAGCATCGCCGATTAGTCCCCAATTGCTTGGTAGCATCTTGACGAGTCTCCGGTTTACTGGTGTAGTTTTGACAACCGATAACCGGGGTTGTCTGGCAGTTGAGTCGGACTGAGTCACAAGTCCCCAATCGCTGGGTAGCATCTTCAACGAGTCCCAGTTTTTTGGTGTAGTTTTACAACCGTAATCGGGTGTCTGGCTGTTGAGTCGGATTGAGTCGCCTTCCCCTACCATCTTGACATCTGGGCCGAAGAACGAGATCGACAGTCTGACATTGTAGCCGATAGATCAATCCTCCCGCTGTGGTCGCCAATTGTTTATGGGTAAAAATCGTTTCTGCCGATTTCGGTAAATTTGGTGGTTGAGTGAGAAACTGGTTCAAACCTTAAACAAATGTGCTGCACATGAGCACTTTATAGGTTCGAGAGATCAATCTGTACAAGTCCGGCCTAAACCAAGAAATGGCCATTCCAGACTTGCTTCGGTCACAAAGTGGAGGAGAAGGGTTGATTTGGGGAGGGAAGCAAAGAAAGGTGTTGAGGAGAGTAGTATCTCGACTTGTATCAGAAAGTGAAAGCCTAGGAAACTTGCAAGAGATGAAAGCTTTTTTTTTGGGAGAGCTTGCAAAGTTTCCTTTCTGAGAGTGTTGTATTTTTCTCCTGACCGAGACTTGTTGTCTGGTGGAAATAGGTAAGACCTATTTATACAAGTCGAGATTGAAACGCACCACCGCCTCATGAAGGAAGAGAGTAAAGGGTGAAATAATGGGAGGAGGTGGTAACCGCATGGTTTAATGGGTGAAAACGTTTTTCACCGTTATTTCTCTTTTATTTGACCGCTTTATTCCTTTTTACGCTTTCTTAATGTGAGCGTAGTGTCTGGGTGGCATGTGCGAAATGCCTTGGTGGTAGGTTGTACGGTTTTGCAAGTTAGGCTACGTGTTGGCATGTGCGGAATGCAAGTTAGGCTACCATTATTTCCTCTACTTTATTTGACTCTCTTCCACAGAGACGCTTTATTTGATGGTTTTAGGAGAAATTAGGGTTTGATGGGGATTTCGGTGAAAAGGGTATTGGTTCCTCTTCACTAAATAGCTTTAATCTTTCTTCAAGGCTAGAAATTCGATTTATAGGTTTTTTTCTTTCTTAATGGGTGTTGTGATCGATGATGTGAAGAACATAGGATTTGATTTTTGGTGCTTATTCATGGCGAGAAAGAGATAAAGAATTGAAGATTCAATAGGTAGTGATTTTAGGGGTTTGAACTGGTTTGAATTCACGCTGGTAGATTAGGTTTGGAATTTTGTCATTCTCGGGCTCGGGATGGAGAAGATATTAATGAATTCATGGGTTAAGTTGATTTGTAGGTGAACTTGTGTCTTTGTTACCATTTAAATTGTATGCTAATGTTTTTGTCGGTTCGATCAACGAGTTCCAATTGGAGGAAACTACGCCCCAACAATTGCATCAACAGTGGCATAAACAAGATATTTGTCTTTAAATATAATTTAGGTCAATTTTCTCGCATACTCATCTTATCGAGTTATCCAAAACCCTTTTAATGGTACTCTTTGCGTTGGTTCAAAATCGGGGTTTTCCTAGAATTTGTGTTTCATTTATTGAGGAAGTTGAATCTTGTTATTAATTTTTAGTATTACATGCTCTCCTTAAGAACTCAATTTTCTCCCCTTTGTTCGTCACCTTTTTCGGAAGTTGCTAATATACCATATCAAACCCAAAAACCTTTGGGTGGTACTCTTGGTTTTGGCTCGGTTGGTGGGTGGTCCCTCTCAAATGGGTTTCATCCCCAAGGCCTTTTATCCTCAGGTGTTGATGTCAATCAAGCTCCAGTGTTGGTTGCATCTTGAAATCCACAGTGCATAATTCCAATTCGTGTTTACTGGTTTAGTCCTTAAGAGTTATAATGTCCTTAAGATATATACTCTGTCGATTAAGCAATTGATCATCTTATTTAAGCAATTGACAATGGCTTCCATGCTTTCATTGAGCCATTACTGAAATGCCCAACTCCTGAATGGTGGTAGGTTGTACAAGGTAAATAACTTCTCTTAGTAACAAGCTTGTCTCAGTTTTACAATGGTTGTGATGATGCATGAAATGATTTTAGGCTCATTGTGTTCTCAGCCATGTAGTATCTTTTTTAGGTGGTTCCTTGGGGTGAATAAGGTTTATGTTATAAGCCAATGGCATGTTGCAACTAAAGAACTTGGGAGGAAGAAAAAGAAGAAAGAAGAGAAGGTTTGTCATTGTTTTCTCGGTTCCATCTAAATTAGTGTTTACCAACTCTTCTTGGTTGAATTGTTATGATGTTTTCGATGCGTTGCCGTAATGTCTTTCTTTCTTTCTGTGAAGGAGCAAGATTGTGCTTAATGTCGAGATGTTAGGGATGGCTACCAATCGGCTTCTATGTGGAAGTTAGTAAGTTTCTGTATTGCATTAGAAATTTGGAACTTAGTTTTTATCTATTCCCTTAAAATTTGATACTTAACAAAAATACTTGCTTAGAAGAATTTATGTTCTTTGTTGACAAATTGGCATGTTGAATGTGATATGAATTGATTGTTGAATGTGGATTATATGAAAGGTGGATGCGAGGTGCGGAATGCCTTGGTGGTCAAAATTGGTTGCCAATTTTGACCGGTTTGCAAATTTCTTTAGTTCGCTACCAAAGAAATTTGTAACGGCGTGTGTGGCAAATTAGTAACATGTGCCAATGGTATTACAAAAAAAAAAAAACACCCACTTTTGCAACGAAAGCGTGGCCATTAGGGGTGTAGTGATTAGGGCCGTGACCTTGATAGGGAAACTAGCTAGCGAGCATGTTGGCATGTGCCAATGGCATGCGTGGCCGTTAGGGCCGTGATAGGGAAACTAGCTAGCGAGCATGTTGGCATGTGCCAATGGCATGCGTGGCCATTAGGGCCGTGACCTTGAAAGGGAAACTAGCTAGCGAGCATGTTGGCATGTGCCAATGGCATGCATGGCCGTTAGGGCCGTGATAGGGAAACTAGCTAGCGAGCATGTTGGCATGTGCCAATGGCATGCGTGGCCGTTAGGGCCGTGACCTTGATAGGGAAACTAGCTAGCGAGCATGTTGGCATGTGCCAATGGCATGCGGGGCCGTTAGGGCCGTGGCTTTGGTAGAAAAAGACGCTAGCGAGCATGTTTGGCATGTGCCAATGGCATGCGGGGCTGTTAGGGCCGTGGCTTTGGTAGAAAAAAGCCGCTAGCGAGCATGTTTGGCATGTGCCAATGGCATGCGGGGCCGTTAGGGCCGTGGCTTTGGTAGAAAAAGCCGCTAGCGAGCATGTTTGGCATGTGCCAATGGCTTGCTGTTAGGGCCGTGGCTTTGGTAGAAAAAGCCGCTAGGGTTTGGCATGTGCCAATTTGTGGCTTTGGTAGAAAAACCGCTAGCGAGCATGTTTGGCATGTGCCAATGGCATGCGGGCCGTTAGGGCCGTGGCTTTGGTAGAAAAAGCCATGTTTGGCATGTGCCAATGGCATGTTTTAGGCATTTGTGAAAAAGCCACTAGCGGCATCTTTGGCATGTGCCAATGGCATTTAGGGCCGCCCGTGGCTTTGGTAGAAAAAGCCGCTAGCGAGCATGTTTGGCATGTGCCAATGGCATGCGGGTCCGACTTGGCCTAGGTTGCGTGGTTTGTTAGCCTATGGCGCTATATTTGGCATGCGCCAATGGCATAGCGGCTTAGTTTGGCATGGTTGCCAATGAATGTGATACGTAGTTTGGTTTTAGCATTGTTGCTCATGGTGCGAAGTATGCGGCTTTGGTTTGGCATGGTTGCCATGGTGCGCAGAGTGCGGCTTGGTTTGGCATGGTTGCCATGGTGCGCAGAGTGCGGCTTGGTTTGGCATGGTTGCCATGGTGCGCAGAGTGCGGCTTGGTTTGGCATGGTTGCCATGGTGCGCGCAGAGTGCGGCTTGGTTTGGCATGGTTGCCATTGGTTTGGCATGGTTGCCATGGTGCGCAGTGTGCGGCTTGGTTTGAAATTAGGGTTACGTCGAAAAACCCTAATGGGTATTTTGAAAAAAATACCCCTATTAATTATTTACACCTGAGTTAAATGCTCTTAGTTAATGTGTTGCGGGTAACACTAGGTCATGGGGTTTTACGATTTTACCCCTTGTTTAAAAACCACCATCAACAGCCGGTAGACAAGCTATATTTTTCAACATATTCATGGAATAAATGTATCATGTGTACACATATATGGCATGCTATTTATTTTTTCATTGATGTTTATGAGTAGTTTAAAACTCATTAAGTTACTCAGAAGTCATATTGATGTGTAACTAATAATTAAACATGATATATGCATGTGTAATTTCCAATTACACTAGGCACATGCATGTGTAGCTAGGATTTATACATGCATCTCACATGTGTAATTTGGTGTTACACATGCATATAGAATGTTTAACTAGGAGTTACACATGCACATTAGGCAATATAAATAACGATTTTAACATCATATAATCTGCCATAGCAATCTCGGGAACAATCCTAGCAAGCCTAACTTCTCAATAAAATGAAAAAACTGTAACAAAAGCAATACCACAATACGATTTAAGATTGAAATTGAAATTACAATACTACGATTTTATGAAATTGCAGAAGCAAAACCTCTTTCATATCACCCGAATTATATGTCAAGTATCATAAATCAAGAGACAAACAAAGATGTAAAAGATACTTGAAATTAATAACTTTTGTTTCATAGAGAATGAAAAGTAAAAACTTGAAATAAAATTTCACCTCAATGTCTTCACATCTTGCATCTAATGGAAGTATACTTCCAACAACACGAGCATCGAAGCTTAGCACTGCTTGCAGCTCATACGCACACTGTTGCAGGTCTATTAAGTGAGATGCTGATAATTCATCAATTAGGGATCGACCCTACAAGATATGAAAGAAGACTTACCAGTATAACTACGAAACAACAAGAAGTAAAAGGAAAAAAAATTGGATGATGCGCTAATCATATGGAGGTTACATATCCATATATATGGCTTATGTAGACAGCAGTTACACGTCCATTTCAACAACAAAATTGGAAGTCACGCACGCAACATGATACAAGCTAACAATAACTAGTATTCAATCAACATACAAAGTAGGCATTCAAGATCTATGCAACGACAACTTCTACATCGAACTAATACAAATAGTGTAAGATAGAGATGCAAACCTTGACGAAGTTTCCAAGGGTTTTGGTAGATCCACGAGAAGAAGTGAAAACATCATCAATACTGGAAAACTGCAAAACCTTCTTAGGAACTCGATCTCTAGCAGTAACAATACCAGCACCACGAGGAGCAGGAACCATTCTTACAGTAACAGAACCACATTTCCCAGTAACCTTACAAGGAACAGTATATGGTTTACCAATCTGGTTACCCCCAATAACCTCTTCTGATAGGTACACCACACAACTTAGCAAGAATAATCCCACCACGAAAAATAGTAGCAATTTCTTTATTGCATTTAATAAAAGATGAAACTGAAATCAAAGCAAGGGTAATATAGATGATGATTAGCCGATACCGAATCTAAATCAATTTTTGGATCTCATGTAGAAATTGAGAGTTACGACGATTTAGAATAAGAACATATCTGAATTTTTTATCCATTATTTTTTGAAAAATTTTACATCAAGAAACCACAGTGAGTGGATGATTGAAAATCTTATCCTTGGTTTTGATTCGGATAAGTTAAAATTGATGTTTGAAAACCCTAAAATGCTTTTCTGATTTTATTTTTAAATTAAAAAAATAAAATCTCTTAACTGAAGCATCATGACAAAGACAAGATGAGACTTATTTGTATACTTACATCGCTGATGAGTTAACGTTGAATCTGCAGATCAATTAATTGAAATATGTTTATAGGATTATTTTCTACTGTAAATGATGCTCCTAGTTCTCCTGGTGATAGATTTGTGATCTCTATCGTCGCTATCGATGAGATAACTCGTTCAAATCTTTGGATCTTTCCTATTTCAGAGAATAAACGAGAAACAAATTGGTACAACATCAACATCAAAATCATGTTATGAATACAGAACAAACATTTATTTAATCGGTTCAAACCTAAATTTAATGAAGCTGAAAAACAAAATCGATCGTCTCTGCTCTAAATAAATCAATTAATGTTTAGGTTTATGAATCGAGCTATAACAGAAGTTCGATCAACTGGACTGCAGTTGTTGCTGAGAAACTGAACTACAACAGTTCGATCAACTGGACTGTAGCAGTTTTAACTAGCACCGAACATGAGCGTGTTTAGGTTTATGAATCGATCCTTCACTCACAAACTTTACACACGGGCATATTGTGGGTAAAAATCGACACAACAACATTCACAACTTTGAGGATTTCATAATGGCTTCATTTGGTGATTAAATTCATCCTTTTTCGATGTGCTCCAAACTCAAAAATATTTTTTTTCCAAACGTCGAAACTATACCTCAATGATGTTGGAAATTGACATACGATCGCCATGAGCCAAAATCACTCGATTCAGAAGCACTATGAAGAAGTTGTCGAACAAACAAAATTGCATATGGAGTGAGTCTGGGTGAATAGATTGATGACAGGGCAGGAGCAATTGATGTGGCGTAACTTCTACTGACATGATCCATGACATGGTGGAAAGTTGCTAATGTGGCAAGGTGCTAGATGACTTTGCACCCGGTTGACGACGCGGCATTAATATGTTGATGACGTGATCCATTTTTCAATGGTTTCTCTCAGTGAGAGAACACAACTATTTTTGACGTTATTGCTTCAAAATTATTACTGAAACTCATAACTTTTATGAATATTAAACCCGAGCATGTTCTATATAGAAAATGGACGCAACAACGTTCACGAATATTGAATGTGATATGTAGTTTTCACTTGATAGTGGTCGATGTGCCGCTCGGAACCTCAAAAATAACATTTATTTCTAACTCATGATTTTTCACCCCCACGTTGTTTGGAATTGAAAGACGATTCCAACGAGCCAAAAATCACTCGATTCAAACTTAAAACGAAGAAGTTATTAGAGAAATAAGATTTTCATGAACAGAGCGTGCCAAGGCTCACGTGGCATGATGACCGGACCGTCATGTTGACATGACGATTGCTGAATGGACTAATGTTGCTGATGTGGCATTATAGTCGCAGATGTGGCGTTCACTGACTGGACAAAGTTGCAACCTGGATTGTCCTGGACTTACCGAGTTGCTGACGTGGCAAGAAACTTAGATGACATGTCTGCTGACTGGGATGATAAACTAACGTGCCTGACAACCTTTTCATGGGGGTGAAGTTAACCGCTGACGTAGGTGAATACATGCGTAATGTGGGTGACTTGAACCCTGACGAGGGTGAACATAACTTGGTCGCCGGATATGGCCGCCGGCTTTTTCTTGATTTTTTTCTTTTGGTATTTGAAACTAAAACAAACGATTTTTCGTACCTTTTGAACTTGTCGCAACACTTTCCCCACTATTATCTTTTCTTCGAACTTTCTGCAATAATTTTTTTTCCCTAGGACTTTTATCAATGGTTCTAGGGGCTGTTTCCGTTTCTCATGGACTTTTCCGCCATCGTTTTGCTACACTTTTGTGACCTTTTCTAAACTTTTTGAGATGCTTTTCTGGATATTTTTTTAGGGTTTCCCCTTGTCGTCTTTGTCGTACGTGCAGCTGGTGCAGGTAGCTAATGGAAGCATTTGTATATAGGTAGCTTGGCAACCCGGTAAACATAGTGGTGGCGATTTCGACAAACTTCTAACTTGAACATGCCAACGCTGTGTTATATAGGAATCAATTTCTTCAAACTTTGGACTTGTACATGTTGCGTATCAAACATCCTGGCAATAGTTTTGATGTTGCTTTCACTTCATCTTTTTCTGCGGACCGAACGTCTTGGCAATAATTTCATCAAGGCTTTGCAGTGATGCAGTTTTGTTGGATTCCGAAAGTGATTGTTTCAGAAAACCTAAAACCGCGAAGTTGGGGTGCAGCAGTTGCGATCAATTGGACTGCAATAATAACGACTGACTGAACCGCAGCAGCTGCGATCAGCTGGACTGCATCAATCGTGATCAGAACTGGACTATTACAATTATGATCAACTACTGCAGGAGTTATTATTGACGGTTTCCAATATGCTTTCTCACGAACATGATTTTGGAGTTTTTTTTACTACTTTTCTCAACGGGAAAACACGATTATTTTTTCTCGTAGTCCCTTAGTCAGCACCAATGTTTATACCCAGAAATATTTCCAGGAACAGAACATGATAAATCTGGTGGTGATGAAAAAAACTAGGGTTTTACACATAAAAAGCATAAATAGAAAGACACGAATTTAACGTGGTTCGACAAGTTTTGCCTACATTCACGGACAAATCCCCGTAGGGAGAGATATTTTATTGATGCATGATTACAATGGTTTTATGATCCCTTTTAGGGTTTGCTGGTGAATTTTCGTGTATCAGGACGTCCCTGTTTAGGGTTGAGATTCCCCTTTATTTATACAGTTGAATACATGGGTTAAACCCTGATTTCGAGATAAACTTTCGCTGCAAGTAACTTGGCTAGGAAGACATCTGGAATGTTCTAGAACTTTCTCTACAAATAGGTCAGCAAGTCATCCTGAAACTTCCTGAATCTTCTTCCAAGGTTTTTGCACTGGATCCGTGGAAACTGGCCATATCGACATGGGCTTGCAGGTTTTGACCAACGACCTTGACCTTGACTGGCATGGTTGACTTTTGCTATTGACTGCGACTATCGATCTTTGACTGGCAGACTGGATGGAGGATGGATGACAGCACAACTGACAACATGGATGGAAGCTGGCTGGCACTAAAACAAAGTACTTAGTTGGAAACTGGTTGGAAGCGTGACTGACAACTTGGATGGATGCTAGTTGGCAGCACCGCTGGCAACATGACTGGAAACTTGTTGGCAGCACCGCTGGAAACTTGGTTGGAAACTGGCTTTGAGGGCGACTGGAAACATTGCTTCGACAGTTTACTTCGATCGTTGCCCAATCGTGGAGTTTGACCATTTACCGAAGGTCGGCTTTGACTGTTGACCGGTCATTGACTTTATGTAATACTGGACAGGCTGGTGGGCTGCGTCGGTTGGCCGGATAGTAGACTTGGATGACAGCTGAATAGTGTCCCAGACAATATTCTGGCCTAATATGTGGCAATTTTACTCATGGTACAAACAAATGCTTTTAATCTAACAAGGATGGATGTTCAACGGATTTTCAAGGTTGCATCCGAACCCAATCCATAATCCCTTGGATTTCAAAAATCCAATCCGCATCAAAGCCATTAGCGGTCTGGGCATCCATCCGCTAAAACGCGGTTGGTCCCGGTTAAATCCACAGATTACGGCTAAATGCTCACCCCTGCATGACAGTAGACCAGGTTGTTTATAAGGAAGTAAAAACTATAATCAAGCTTGTTTTTCAAATTTTTTCCCACTATTGAAACCCACAGGCGGAAAACTTCACACAACCCCTAATTTTGGGAATTCTTTTTTTACAAAACCATATTTTCTGAAGATATTTTTCATAATTTCAAATAACTATCAGTGTCAGAAAACAGGAAAATATTTTTGGCCTGACAATAAAAAAAATTATTTTTCATAATTTCAAATAATGTCCCTGTTTGAATAAGTAACTTAATCCAACATGACGAACACAATCTTTAGTTTGCTTTATTATCAAATAAAATCTTCATTTCCTGTCCAGAAAAAAGAAAGGAAAAAAAAATCTCTCTTTCGGTTGAATCTTGTGGAGCCACTTTTGAGTAAAGAATTGCTCAATTTAGAGGCATGACTCGTATTTGGTTTGTGTATGGTTCGTTGCATGTTATTAGAAACGATATCACCAAAAAATTTTACCGGTCAAAAAAAAAAGTTTCGAAACCTGTGGGCACCAAAATTCTTTACCAAAAAAAAAATAAAAAATAAAAAATAAAGAATAAAAAAAATCCATGGAGCCTTCTGGTTCACGGGGCCAATTATATGAAAACTCGAGCCACTTTTTAATTCAGTGATGAGAGGGTAACCATTGGTAAAGGGTAACATATTGGTAAATTTGCTAGGTTGACGTCTAATCCTAATAGTGTAATTTTTTTTTATTTTTTTTTATAATTTCGAGCTTGCTTATCCTATTTGGTCTTATCTTCATCCCACTTGTTCCCAATGCAAAATAGGGTCCAAAAAATTTTTCAAAATGGCAAAATTGCCCTCAAAAAGATTAAAAAGTTTAAATTGAAAAAAGATTAAAACTTATGAAATTTTGTTTTTGAAACTTTGTGGGATGATTTTTGGGCACCAAAATTCTTTACCAAAAAAATTGCAAATAAAAAAAATAAAAAAAATAAAAGAAATAATAATTCCATGGAGCCTTCTGGTTCACGGGGCCAATTATATGAAAACTCGAGCCACTTTTTAATTCAGTTATGCATACATATATGGAGAGGGTAACATATTGGTAAAGGGTAACATATTGGTAAATTTGCTAGGTTATTAGGTGCGTCTAATCCTAATAGTGTAATTTTTTTTTATTTTTTTTTGAATAATTTCGTCTTGAGCTTGCTTATCCTATTTGGTCTTATCTTCATCCCATTTTAATTTTAATGTCAAATCCTATTTGGTCTTATGACTCTTATCAAAATAATCCTATTTGGTCTTATCTTCCCCAAATGATAATGTGATTTTATCTCCATCAGTTTAGTGACTTTATCACCCAAATCGAGTTTCAATTTCGGTTCATTAATTCATCACCACATTCATCAGGGTAGTCCTCGATATTGAAATTCGGATTACAAATTCAATGGGATTTATATGAAAGTCCGACTCTTTATAAGTGAAGAATAGTTTATTGTGACAAAGTTATGTGCAGAAAACATGTTTGATGAAATTCCTCTGAAAGTTTTTTTTCTTACTGTTATTACAATTCGAGTACATTATCACCGAGAAAACATGACAGATGAGGAGAGATTGCTTCAAAATAAGCCTAAGCAAAATCAATATAGAGTTAGGCAGCAAAATGTGGAAAATGCAAATCTTCCTTCGTCCTCAACTAGCAAAATTGAAGCAAACTTTTTTGAAACCACAAATACGGTCCCAAATCGTTTCACCACATGATAATTTAAAATTCTTGAAGCCCTTGAAGTAGCCTTCATATGAAGTTTCTGATCAAGTTTGAGGAAGAAGCTCCAGTTTAATATTCAAGATAAACCCAAGGTCAGTCAAATGTAAAGCTACAGAGTAGTCTAATTCAAACTTGAGATCCTCTACTAGTCAAAGTTAATACTAAAAGTCATTTCTGCTTACTGTATCTGTGAATTGAATTCATCTGTATCTGATATATAGATACACTAGTGGGACTAGTCAATAAATATCTCATCCACTTTTGAATTATTGAATACTCTTCCATGTACTGGACCGCTCCAGCTACCCTCTGTTCGGGAAAGGCCAAATCTATCAAAAACAAGAAATTGCGTCTTCTTTGATCATGTAACTCCTGAAACTGGAGGTAAGTTGTTCTAGTAAACCTCTTTCGTTTCAATTTAGAACTGGTATATGGGTTTTGAAATAGTTTCAATTTGAATAACTGGTATGTGGGTTTTAGAAGAAATAGGATTCCATGTTTTTATTTCAATTTAGAACTGGTATGTGGGTTTTAGAGGTAATGATATTTCTGGTCATCATCGTGTAAATCTTAATTTTTCATTTGTTTTGGCCACAGATTTTTTCTACATGGAAGAAATAGGTGGTCAAAGCAGGGATTAATGTGATATCTGTGTGCATTTGATTTAAAAGTGTCTCAAATTGTTGCCTCAAATCCTAATTAACCTGCTTGCACTCTAACATTCTCTATTTATCTGTCGTTTGAATCACTACGGGCAAGCAAATTTACACTTAGGGAACAATTTATTTAGAAACGACATCGTTTGCAAAATTAATTTGATTTTGTTATATTTTTTTTACCAATGCTGTACCTCATCTAGTGAAAATTGCTTTCGATTTTAGTATTTCGGATACTGTATCTGTACTCTTTTGCTTCCAGATAAAATGGTGTCTCCAAACCACTTAGAACTCTTTGCAGTCATCGGAGTTCTTGTCGGTTTCTTATCACAGTCCATTGTCGGACAGAATTGTGGTTGTGCAGCAGATCAGTGTTGCAGCCAGTTCGGCTACTGCGGTACGAGTTCTGATTACTGTGGTCTGGGGTGCCGGTCGGGTCCATGTTCTTCACTTTCCACTAACAATAAGACATGTGAAGAAGCACGAAAAGATCCGGCCACTTTTGCATGCCAGGTAAACACTAACTGTACCAATTTAAACAATAATGCCGGATATCACTGCACTTGCTCCAAAGGTTACACGGGTAACCCTTATGTCAGTCCTGGATGCGTAGGTATGTGACTATGTCTCCATCATCAAATTATGGGTCATGAAACAAAAACCTTAGTTTTTCTTGCTGTCTTTTTTCTTTACTGTCTTGTTGTCATTTGTTAACTGTCCTTAGTTTTCCCTACAAAGTCGGATTTCCATTGTAGTTGAGTGGCATGATCAAACTACACGCAACAAAAAAAAAAAATCCTCTGGAATTTTTTTAGTTTCACAGATTAGCTAACAAATGACACATTGTGACTTTAACTTAACAGAGTGTGAGGATGAAAAGAATGGGACATGTTCTTGTCCAAAGGGCAGTCATCAAATCGATGGGCGAGGCTGCATTAAAAATGCTGAACCACCTAACAACAACAACAACAACCAAGCCTCTAGTCCCAAAAATGCTGAACCACCTAACAACAACAACACCAACCAAGCCTCGAGTCCAAAAAACGCTGGACAATTTCCAAAACTACAAGTTATTATTGGTATGTTTCACCTTGTTAATTACACTATTCCACTTAACTAGATTCCCCTAGTTTGTTGCTTCAAAGCAGTCTCCAGTCTTAAACACAGTTACACAACACACTTAATAGCTCATGCCCTGAGAAATGCATAATAACTTGACTCATATTGTAATTTTCTGCAGGTATCAGTTCAGGGCTCTTGATTTTATCTGCAAGCTGTTGGTTATACTACTTGTTCAGGAAGAGAAAGAAATTAATCAACCAACGCGAACAATTCTATCAGAAAAATGGTGGTTTGCTACTACAACAACAGTTAGTATTAAATAATGGTGGTGTCGAGACATCAAAGATCTTTACAGAAAAAGAGCTAAGATTAGCCACTAACAATTACGATGAAAGTCTGGTCCTTGGTCGAGGTGGATACGGAACAGTTTACAAGGGAACCTTATCTGATGGTCGTATAGTGGCCATTAAGAAGTCGAAAATAGCTGATCCGAGTCAGAATAAGCAATTTATAAATGAGGTTGCTATTTTGACTAAGATTCACCATCGCAACGTGGTGAAGCTCTTAGGATGCTGTTTAGAAACTCAAGTTCCCTTGCTTTGCTATGAATACATATCCAATGGCACCCTCTTCGAGCATATCCATTCCAACAGTGAAGCTCCTTCCATTTCCTGGGGAAACCGGTTGCGGATTGCGGTAGAAATTGCAAATGCACTTGCTTATTTACACTCAGCAGCCTCTATACCCATCATTCATAGAGATGTCAAGTCTGCCAACATACTTTTAGATGAAAACTACACTGCGAAAATTGCAGACTTTGGAGCATCAAGATTGATTCCTTTGGACAAGAAAGAATTAGCCACAATAGTACTGGGGACAAAAGGATACTTGGATCCAGAGTACTTCAACACGAGCCAACTGACAGAGAAGAGTGATGTATATAGCTTTGGTGTGGTTCTATTAGAACTCCTGACATCAAAAAAGCCCATTTTTTCAGAGGGGTCTGAAGAATCTGGGCCATATAGAAATCTTGCTGCGCATTTCATTTCGGTCATGGAAGAAGACAATCTGTTAGAACTTGTTGAGGATCGAGTAGTAAATGAAGGGCCACTAGAACAGATTGTTGCAGTTGCTGAGCTTGCCAGGAGATGCCTTAAGTTGAAGGGTGCAGAAAGGCCAACAATGAGACAAGTAACAACAGAGCTTGAGAGCTTGAGAGGGGTACAGAGTCTAGAGACAGAGGAATGCCTTATCACTTCCGCCACTGCGGTTGATCCTGAACAATACAGTTTTGGTACAGTTACAACAGGTTCAATGAACATCCCTAGATGATTCTGTAATTTATTCATCTGGATTAGTTTTGTGACAATCACTTGTGTTTCTCTGAGAATACTCAAAAGTCTTTGTATTTTTTTGTGGCTCGATGGTACTCCCTGCATTGTTGTCAATATACTCAGAAGTTGAAAATTTCGGATAGACACATCTTTCTGCACTTCCCACCCAGAAGTTGGAACATGTGCCCATTTTCTCTAGAGATAGTAAGCAGGGAGCATACAGTTTCGCAAAAGTTGCCAGAAAACAAGTTGTCCAAGGAATGCAATGGTACCAAATACTGCCTTACTATTTTGTTGGTCGAATGAACAGTCTGGGCTACGGTGGTACTGCATAGTTTGTGTAGTTGCGAGAAATCTCACAACCACACCCTTAGTAAAATCTATATAAAAAATTTAAGAAACCATCGTTAGAATCTCAAGAACTTTTATTAAATCTTTCAATCAAATACAAAATTATGTGAAAATCCTAACTTGGGAAGCAAATAATCTTCCTCTCTCCTAAATATCTTGTATAAGCTCTCTAAAAAGATCTCCCTCTTTTACAAAGACGCTTGGCTCCTTATATAGGAGTTTACATAGTGGAAGACAGCTAATAAATCCCCTTATTTGGGATCTGACGTGCGTCAATGTCGCATGGGAGTTTCACTATTGCCGCACGGTTTCTTTACTGCCGCATAGATCTTCACACTTTACTCGTGATTTGGTGACGTCATCTGGTTCGTCATCTTGAATATGTTAAACGCGGTCGTGCTCGCTTACCACTTGCAGAGTTACTTCGCATATAAGACGAGTGTACGGTATTTTGTACCCACATTTTGCCTCTTCTCATATCGTTCTTTTGATAGAGAGAGCGGTATGAGAATTTCCATTTTATTATTCTGCCGCACTAGTTCTTCCCTTCACATTCTCCTCAACCGACATGTTTCCGTGATTTAAGTTTAACCGTCTACACGTATTGACTTTTCGCCTTTTAACCGACATGTCTCGAGTTAACCGGTTACCTCTCTTCCCTATTTAACGACTGAAGTGAGGAGAGATAATTTTTTCTTTCCTTTATTTTTTCTTTCATCTTTTCTGCAAATTTTCATTTTCATCTTCTCTGCAAGTTTTCATCTTCATCTTCATCTTCTAGAGGTCTTCCCTTTTAAAGATTTTCCAAGTGTTATTCTTCTCCGATTTTATGGATTCTCATTCAAGGTTAGTGTACTCTGTTACCATTGTTGTTGTTTTTTTCTATCTTTTGGATTCTCGACTGCCATTGTTGATCTGCTGCCATTCTTCTAATTCCCATACAGGTTTTTGTTGCAGCAAAAGTTCTTTCTCTGGTAATATTAAGATTACGATTTCAAACCCTAAATCTTATTCGAGTTTCAAAGATAATGAATCTCGCAAGAGGAAGCTTTCGCATAACAAAGCAGTAAGAAATACTCTCTTTTCTTTTAAACAATATTGTTGCCTCTGTTTCTTATCTGTGTTGTTCTTCGCAGAATACTGAGAGCGAGATTGATGGTGAAAAAAGGAAGAAGGTTAAGAAAGTTCGTAAGGCCCCCTCGATCAATAAGAAGAAGGGCACTGATATTTCTCCTAATGTCAATGTTGACGCTCCCTCACAAGGCTTTGTTGCCTCAGCTCCTTTGAATGTTTCGCGTCTCCGAAGGAAATTTCCGCTCCTAAGGAAGCTGCTTTAGTTGATCATGCAGTAAAGGAAATCTCCGCTTCTGAGGAATCCGTTTTAGTGGATCAGGCGGTTATCTTCAGAGAATGTGACCGCACCAGTTGTGGATAATACCGTTTCTACCTTTGTGAATATTCCCATATAAGCAAATATTTACGCATCAACAGAGGATACGTCCGCACCCATTTCTCAGGATATCATTTCTTCTGTGATTACCCCTTCTCCTTCTAAAGTTACCTCTTCCCCTGTGAAGGATGTCTATGCTGATAAGGAGGTCCTTGAAGAAGTCGATTCTGCTACTCATACTTTGTCAGATATCATTAATGCCGCTCATTCATCCATTAATGATCCTGCTAAGCTTCGCATTTGTGACGCTCTGGCCAAGCTGTTATGTGACTCTCCACCAAACAAACCAACCAGGAGAGAAATCTTCTCACATCTTGATCCAAGCGTCCATCTTGCTCTTGATCTCTTGGTAAGTACTCTTTCGATTACACTTTTTTATTCATGCTATTCTATCACATCTTTACGCTTGTTTTGTTTCTTCTTTAGGAATCTCGTCGCCACATGGTCCTAGCTGAAGGATTTTCTGAATCTTGTAGTACCATACTAGAACTCTCTCGTCAGAATACCGAATTAAAGGGGGAACTCCAAGCTGTAACTCTTGAATTTGAAAGTCTTCGCAAGAAGAATCAAGATCTCAGAGGTGCGTATTTCTTCCTTTCGTAACTCATTTAGAAGTAATTTATTTTTGTGTCCATATTTTGAGTTTCTTCGTGCGTATGTTAAGACTTAAATCAGAAGCGCGTTATGGAGAGATTTAGCTTTCAATTTTCTGCTGAAGATGCTCGCGCGGATAATTAGAGGTTGCAGAATCAAATAAATCAATTAGTTAATAACCATTCATACTCGCTTGATCAGATTGAGAATCTTAAAAATGAGAATCTTTGTTTAGCTAATCAAAATGAACTTTTGGGATCCTAAGTTCCCATCTATCTGGAATGTTATATAATGCTGATTTAAGAAATCAAACTTTATCAGATGAGAATCAGGTTTTGGCCGTAGAGAAGCGGTCTTTCTTAAAGAAAGAGGCGATGTTTACGCGTCAATATCTTATTATCCAGAAGATTTGTGATGATCAAGAGGAATCCCTTCACATATTAAAAAATCAGCATGATGAGTCTATGAAGAAATTAACTTTGGAGAATGAGAATATCATTCAGAGTAAGATAAATTTTACTATGAAGATGAACCAACTTCAAGAAAAACATACGCATCTAAAAGGGTCCCATGATATCCTTGTGAAAGAAAAGGCTTCTCTTTCTCAGGATGAAAAGAAGATTCGATCTCGTCTTAAGGGTTTAGTTGGTGGTGATTTTGATAAGGTTATAAAGAGTATGAAAAGTAGTGGTATCGCTTTATCTAAATATCTCATTTCTCAGAGGGAAGGCAGTCACATTGAGCTAACTGCCTCAGTTTACTTGTGTTTTTTGATTGCTCATATCTTGTGGCTGCGAAATTGTCTCCATGGTAATAATTAAATATCTTTTTTTGCAGAATCTGAGAAGTCGCATCAGTCTACTATCTCCAAGTTGAGATATGATCTGGCTAAGGTTCATAGAGAGCGCATGAGACTCTCAATAGCACTTACCTCTTCTCGAGACAGAGCGAGTAGGAGGTGTTTGTATCTTGGAAACTTAATGGAGGTTTCCATAGATAATACTAAGAAGAGTGCCACTCAAGAAGCTCATGTTAAGGCTCAAATTCTCGCGAATCGAGTTTGTATTGACAACTCACTTCCTCTAGTGGATGTACGACCTCTTGATGTGGATGCGGATGAAAAGCTTCCTGAGCTCGACAGTGACTATGTGTATGTGAGCGATGATGATGAAGATGATGAAACTCCCCTTCAAGAGGACCAACCTGAAAAGGAAGGATCTGGTGGTGGACTTCCCAAAGATCAAAGCTCTGATGTTAATCCCAACAGTGAGATTGATGCTAAAGTATCTGCACTGAATCAAGACGTACCTTCTAATAATGCTTAACTTTTCTTTTCCTCTAGTCTTTAGTGCGCCTGACTATGAATTTTTTGATATGTATTTTGAAGTACACTTTTGTTTCTGTTACTTTTATATAAGATTGTCTCTAACAAGGAGTATTATATCTCTGTTAATTCCCATACTTTCCTCTATTATTCTACTTGGTAGAGATATTACTTATTCCCTCATCGTGCGGTCATATCCGCACGTTAATTAATCTTTAAGTATTTTTCTATCTTCCATTGCTTCTTTGTGATTTTCTTTCCTGCAAAATAGAAATCGTTATATTTCTATGGTTTGATTTTCGAGGAACATTAAGATTTAGGAAAATAGAAATCGTTAATCACACCAAACTTAAGAGAAACATTAAGATTTGGCTGTTAGGGCTCGGGTTATTTTTTTTGGTTTGGCAAGGAAAGCAGAAGAAATAGTAGATTGGTTAGAATATGGAGTTAGGGCTCTGATATTTGGATTTAATTGATGTTTATGTAAATTGAGGATGAAGGCAAGTAATTCATGGATGGGTTTAATAAATTGAAGGTTTATACCGATGTTTTGAGATCGAACTGTAGAAGAGAAGTTTGGGAATGAAATTTAGGTTTTTGCATGTTGTTTTGGAATTCGAATTGGTCAAAGATTGAGCAGATTTAGATAGAATTGTAAGATGGGTTTTGTTTAATTGAAGCTTCTGAAGTTGTTGTGGTGAAAATTTTTGAAGATAGGTTATGTTGAAAGGAATTAGAGTTCTTAATAGAATTGGGTTTATGTTAATGAGTTTGGGTTGCAGATGGAAAAGAAGAGACTGATGTTGAATGGAATAAGAAGACTTTGGAGTTGGTGAATAAGGTAATTGTTCTTCTCTGTGATTTTAGTTAAGTTACACAATTTCTGTTGTTGATTATTTTGTTTGTCTATAGACAGAGATTTGAGATGGGTATGATGAGTAAGAGATATAGTTGTAGATGTTTAGAGTATATCTTGAAAATTACAGAGAACGGAGATAATACAAGAAATGAGATTTGTTTTAGAATGGGTAATTGAGATGAATGGAAGGGAAGAATATTTATCGGCTTGTGGTGAAGAATATGTTTGTATAGATGGTGTTGTTACACAAAGATGGAACTGTCAGTGTTGGTGTTTACTGGTGCATGGATGACTGGTTACAGATTATGAGATTTGAGTCATATATGTGCTATTTGAGCAGATGTAGAATGAGTGGGTAAATATAGATATTCCAGATGGACAATGTTATTCCAGATGAAGCTTATATGTATGAAATATGATTGAGACAGAGTTAAAAGATGTTGTACTGTGGTTGAATTCTTGGTGGTGATATTGACTTGAGGTTGAATTGCGTGAGCTGTGTTGGATTGTAGTGAACTGAAATAAGGGATGGTGTTAGGGTGTAAGTCTGACAAGGTAGTGACAATGAAATAGAGACTGGAGATGTAGTAGAGGATGTAGATGAATTGAGGAATCACGGATGTAAAGTTGGAGATGTTGTTTATGATGAAAAGGTGTTGCAGGTGATGTTTGTTTGGTAAGTACATGGTCATGGAGTGGTTAAGGGAGTTGAATTGCAAAGTTATGGGGTTAGTGTGAATTGCAGGGTATGCGGTTGGTGTCAATGCTGTAAGATGTAGGAAAGAGTCAGAGTGGTGATAAATTTGTGGAAATTCATGCATTTTTTGATTGTGTATTCCTTGCATTTTCTGATTGTGGAAATTCATGCATTTTCTGATTGTGATAAATTTTACCAAAGTTTATGTTTCACAAATTCATTCATTTTCTGATTGTGTATTCCTTGCATTGTTTAGTTTTAAATTCCGAAAGTTTATCTCTTTTAATCTTTCCATGGTTTGGAAAGGAATTGTACTGTTTTTTTCTTTATGAATTGTTTGGGAAATAAGAATTTTCATCTGTATGTTTGAAAATGAGAATTTCGATCTGTGGTATATAGGATACTGCTCCTTCTTTTATACATACATGAATTCGGCTTTTATGCACATGGCTAGGGCGATACACCGCAATATTATTATTGAGTGTGGTTAGCACAAATATTATACATTGTTTGATGAAGGAGTTAGTTCCATATACATGATTGTTTAAATCTATGAATTGGTTGCCTTTTAATGTTTAGGTAAAACATGTATTGTTTTCTAGATCATTCCAATGATTACTTGAAAGTTAAATGTTATTTCCACTGGGCACCCCTTTTAGGGATGATGTGCTAACCCTTTCCCACTTTCAATTTCAGAGACAGATCAGATTTACGCAGCGAAAGCTTCAAGGGTTGAGTTCGTTAATTAGTGGTTAACTTCTGCTATGTTTATTATTTTGTATATATATATATATATATATATATATATTTCAGAGCGGAGCTAGTTTTTGCTAAGTTTGGTAGTAGATTTCTTAACTGAATGTTTAAGTATATGATTTAGATTCTTAGTGCCTCTTTAGTCAGTTAATATCTTGGATTAGTCAGCTGCTAGCTTTGGGACGCTACAAAATAAGTACCTGAGGTCCAAAACCATCAGCACAAAATTGATTATCTATTGTGAGAACTACTACCACACCCGTTTTTCAGATTATTTCACTGTGAAACCCACATGCGGAAATCTTCACACGCACACCCGTTTTTCTGGGTTAAATTTTCCTCACACCCATATTTTCTAAAACTTGTTCTTTACTTTTTTTGCCTTTGTTTTGTTTTCTTTTTTCCGTGACTTCCTTTATCCTTCGTCTTCTCTCTTTTAATCAAGGAAGAAAGTTTTTGTTCGATTAGGAATGGAGGTGAAGAAACGAGAGAGGTGATAAGATAGATCTGGGAAATTCAATTCACAATCATGGATTATTCAGTGAAATTAGAGAAGGTTTGAAAGAAATTCAAGGGTTTATGTGGCTGTATGACATGGGTTTAGTTTGAATTTGATTATTGCAGATCGAGAACTGATTCTGGTAGTCTGAGATGGATGGAAAGGGTTATGTGATGTGTACAATTTGGAAATAACGATGATGTTGCGGTGATTCAGAGTTGGGGTTTGAAATCAGTGAAGAAGAAAGGGAATAGTGTTGTTGAAGGAAGATTTGGTGGTTATCTGGGTTACTTTCATTGATTAACAAGAAATTAAAAAAGTAAGTGAGAGTTTTTGATCAAATATATGTTGGGTTGGAGTCGGATTTATGTTTGGCAATGACTTGCTCGAGTTTGGGGATGATGTAAGGAGAATGAGGAGTTGTTGTCTCTGCTTGATTCATAGAAGATAGGTTTTTTTTTCTTCTAAATTGAATATACAGTGTTAGGGTTTGTTAGATTGGGACTGATTAAAATGTTTTGAACAAGATGGTGCTACTGAAGATGAATCTGGTGATCACTGTAGCTGATGAAATTGATGAATAATAACTGAATTCAGGTGTAGTGTTTGAATTTGATGAGAATATGTAGAGGATGAATTTGTTGTTGAATAGAAAAGATGATGGGGTTATTTTGTGGAATTGTGGATGTTGCTTTGAATTAATGGTGCTGTTGATTTCAATTTGCAGCTGAGTTTAAGAGATGAAAATGAGTTATTGATGATGATTGCAGTTAATGACTGAAATTGAGATGGAACTGGTGGTTGTGCCGAAGGGTTTGAGCTGAGAAAGAATGGAAAAGAGGTGTTATTGCTGATTATGGTTGAATGGAGCTCGTTTCAATATAGGGAAATAATTCAAGGTTGCTGCAGTTTCGAGAGATTCAGTGAAGAGTGCAATGTGTGGTTGTTGATTATCAAGCTGTTGTTTCTAGAGTTTATGTTAAGTATCTTAAATTACAAACCGTTTATAATCTTAAACCGGGGAGTAATATGCATGGAGTGGTCTTGATGATTCTCATCTTCTTCCGTTTATATTTTGTTGGATAAGCTGAGTTTTAGGAGTTTGTGTTGTTGGTTGGGAAGCTACAAATGTACTGGTGTTGGTGTTGGTCATATATAATGGTTGAATAATTTATTATGGACCTACGAAAATGGCTGAATAACCTGTTATGCATCTACAAAAGTTGTTGCATAACTTGTTATACAGTCCAGTAAATGGTTGCATAACACTTTATGCAGCAATTTTTTTTGTTAGTATTGAAACCAACAACAACAAAAAAGATTGCATATCTTGTCATGCACCTACAATAATATTTGCGTAACATGTTATGCAGTAGAGAAAATGGATGCTTAACGCATTATGCATCAACTTTTTTGTAAGCACTGAAATAAAAAAATTGATTCATAACTTGTTATGTAGTCGAGAAAATGATTGCATAATTCGTTATGAGTTTTTTTTTTACTAAAACAATAGATGCATGAACCAAAATATGGTTGCATAACGTCTTATGCATCTTTTGTTGTGTATGCATAATGTGTTATGCATCCTTTTTGGTGGTTGCATAACGGTTATGTACCAAGTTTTCAAAAAAATTCCTAAAAGAACAATTACCTCCGACTTTTTTCATAAAAAACTTAAATTTTTTATTGTTATTTGTACTCGTTGTGTAGATCTCTTTAAAATCTTTACAACTAGATAAAATTTGTTAAATTGCAAGACACAGTTTTTTATAGATATGTTATATTCAAGTTTGCTTAGCAATTATACATATTGAAGTCATACTAGCCATTCCAACGTCATCTCCCTCACAAAACAGTATGTTGACCCCAGGGTCATACTATGGATTGCAAAAATCATATAGTATAGAGAGATTTCATCTTTAGTTCCTCATAAGTGAGACTAAAGGTTCCTTTCACCAAAGTGAAAAAACATGAACTAGTGAACCCTTAGTGACCCTTAGGTCCTAAGTTACAGTAATACCAAAACCATCAACACGAAAATCACATAAAAAGCGCGGGAAATACCATTTTAGGCAGAGGTGTTCATGAGGTCTTGAACCGTTGCTTAGTGAGATATTACCGGAATTACTTGCTAGAGACAGTGAACTATGTCTTGAACTGCTAGTGTTTGATGTAATTCGCGATAATGACCACGGATGATATCTCTAAGGTTGCTCCCAAGCTCGTGCCTTTTTGTCCAATTTGTCCCTGGCCATATACCGTTTCTCAGAATGCTCTAGAGAATCAAAGATCATATTCTCATAGGAAGCGGCCCCACTTCCTCATTCACATAGGTGAGTTTCCATAAAGAGTGTAACTGCTACACCCTACTTCAATATTAAATTGGAACTATAGAACTCATTAAGACTTCTTAAAAGTCATCCTTCACATGGAGTCACACTATCACATCTACAGCATAGGGAAGGGACAGAGAATGAAATTCTCTGATAGTGTTTACCTTTACCCACCACAAATTAGTTGTCTCATTCGAAACCTTGATCTTGGGATCTCCAGTCAGCAAGGTTGAGTATCCTTCATGGCAAGTTTAATTTATGAGCTTAAATCCCCATCCCCCTCGATGCATTTTTAACTATCTCTTTGTATAAACCTTTCGTCAAAGGTTGTGCGTTGTTCTCCTTGGACTTTATCCAATCAATGGAAATAACGCCGATTGAGATTAGTTACTTTTAGCTTTAGCTATTATAGCTTGGCTAACACAATGTATATATATAGATGGCACATGCCTATGCCAGAGAGGAATGTCTTCTAAAAAGCATCTTAGGCACTCGGCCCCCTCTCGTACTTTATCTAACGCAATACTCTCAAATTCCATAATGAATTAAGCAATATATGTATGTTTGGAAATCTTCCAAAAACAAACCCTCCTGCTAGAGTGAAAACATATCCACTCGTAGACTTAGACTCCTCTGAGTCAACTATCCAGTTTGCATCACAAAGTCCCTCATGGACAACAAGATACCTTTCATAAATCAAACAAAAGGTAATAGATTATTTTAGGTACCATAATACTCTACTATGTGCATCCAAATGCTCTTGCTCTGGACTACAAGTGTATCTACTTAACTTACTCACAATATAGGCAATGTCTGGACTCTTACAGTTCATTAAATTCATTAGACATCCTATAACTCTTGAGTATTCAAGTTAAGATACTCCATTACCCTTATTTTTCTCGAGCCTACAAGAAGAATCGTATGGAGTACATGCAGGCTTACCATCAGACTGATTGTATCTCATAAGCACAAATTCAACATAATGAGAATGACTAAGACTATAAATGTTTGATTATCATCAAAAGGGACTAAGTCTTTCAAGTCAACGTACTCATTTAGTGCATGTTTTTAGTGGAATTAATCACATCTATGTTTGTATCAAGTATAAGAATATCATCAACATACAATCATACAATCACACAGGCATCCTTGACAAGTTACTTGTAAATATACTTGTCAGATTCATTAACTTAAATCCACTACACATTATCACATGAGCAAATTTTCCATGTCACTGTTTACATGCTTATTTGAAAATCCATATAAAGATTTGTTCAACTTAGAAACTTTGTCTTCATAACCTTTCACTACAAAGTCCTCAAGTTGGTATATGTAAATTTCTTTATCTAATTCACGGTTTTAGAAAAGTTGTCTTAACATCCATATGATGTATCTCCAATTTGTTTATGGCAGCAATATCAATTAGCATCTTGACAGGAGTAATTCTCATCACAAGTGAATACGAATCAAGAAAATCTACACTTTCTTTCAGTTTATAGCCTTTAGCTACCAACTTAGCCTAATATTTTTCCACAGTTCCATCTACATAACGTTTCCTCTTAGAAACTCATTTACATCATATGGTCTTAATCCTTGGAAGTAAACTAGCAAGATCCCAAGTCTGGTTCTGACGGACTGAGTCCATTTCACTAAATGAAAATTCTTACCAGAATGGGGTTTCAGTAAATGTTATGTCTTCTTTAAGAGTCTGGAGCTCAGACTAAGATAGGCTTATTAAGAAGTCACGTCCATAAGAAGTCTCAGTTCTAATCTTTTACTTCTCCTAGGATCAACTCTAATTCATCTTCCTTTAAGATAAGTTCTGACTATTTGAAAATAAATCTAGGGGATAAACAACACATCTCTAATGAGGTGCAGGTTTAAGAATAAACATGTTCAAAGAACTCAGCATCCCTAGATTCCATAATAATATTTACAACAAAGTCTGAATAATCACACCAAAGTCTGAAAAATCAGAATACACAACCAAAAATATATATGTAGAAGTATACTCAGCATACCCTACATGAAGACACAATCAACATTTTTGGTTACTATCTAGTTCTTTTAGGAAGATGAATGACAATATTAGTCAAACACCCCCACACTTTGACGGATTCATAAGAAGGTCATCTACCTTTCCATAAATCATACGGACTTTCATCCGATCCTTAAAAGGGTACTCTATTAAGGATATACTAGGTAAGAGGACTGCCTCCCCCCACAAGGTCGCAGGTAATGTTGAACTAATCAACATGGTAATTATCATCTCCTTAAGGATATAGTTGTTATGTTCAAGGCTTCTAATTGGTTTTCAACTTCAAGTTTATACATCTTAAGGCTTCTAAGGAATCATCCTTATCCCTAAGCAAATATACAAGATAGTACCTCGTACAATCATCTATAAAAGTTATAAAAACACCTTTTATCACCTGAGTTTGGGTTGATTTCATGTCAACTAGGTCTAACTGAATTAATTCTAAGGGCTTAGAATTACTCTGAGCAATTTTGCTAAAAGGTTTTATAGCATATTTTGATTCCATGAATATTTAACTTTTGTGTTCAATATCCAAACTAAATTTGGGTATGCAGCCTACGCTTTCTAGTTTATGCATTGACTTATATAAGCTTACGGTTCCATGTCTACCATGAAAAACATTCAATCACACAAAAGAAAACATAAGAATCAACTACTTCATCAATTTTTTCGTTAAGATTATATTGACCTTAAGTCTTATAACTTGCCTTCAAAATCACTGCCCTTAGGTACGACAAGTTTTCCAGATTCAATTAAAATCTTAAATCATTTACCAACTACAACATAACAAGATACAAGATTCTTGCATATGAACATGAAAAATTCATTCAATGTGAGAATATTACAGATATGAGCTTATGCTCGACCTTTCCCTTTTATGCAACCTCTGTCGCAGATGAGTTACTCATATAGAGTTTCTCGACATCCCCTATCCTCTGACAGGAGGTGAACATATGTCTGTTTCAACAAACATTCTTGGTGGCTCCAGAGTCCACCTACAGGGCTCTCACATTGGTTATTAAAATAACCTCCAACATCATGCCACTTAACTCATTCTAGTTGTTTAAACTAAATTAGCATTAACTTTCTACTTATTAAGGTTTTTATGTTGTCAACAATTTACTGCCGTGTGGCTAGGAATTTTACAAGCATAACAATCACCCTTAATTAAAGTAATGCCGAATTCAGTTTTATGAAACATACCTTTCTTATGAAGACTACGCTTAGAGTTGTGTTTGATGTTCTTTCCTTTGTCATCTTTGGAAGAATTGTGTTCATCCACATGCGCCTAGTAGCCATGCCCCTTTTCAATTTCATGTCACAATCTTCGTTTATACTCTGACCACGGACACGGTAATTTCCCAATCACCTAATACACCACATCTCACAAACCTTAGTTCCGAATCGGAAAATAAAATATGAGTTTTGAAGATATCATATAGATCTACAAACTTCGTTTGAATCACCATTTCAAAAAACTCATGGTTACCCCATAAAAACAAATTTAGTCAACAACTTTTTCAGGAACGTTTCTATGTTATGTAAAATATCAAAAAAATACTTTTACAACTCCAAAAATTCCGAAATTTTACGTGGGTAACTATCAAGATGTCTACTACATTAGGTTAAAAGGGTTGACCGAAATTACTTCTAGGTTAAGATATAAACTTGAAACTATACAGCTGACCAAAAATTCGTTTTTCTGTTTTTCAGTCCACAATTAACATTCATGATTATCACAAATTTTATTGTCTTAAGATTGTTGGGTGCGATAATCAAAAACAAGGAAAATATCAAATAAGTAAAAGTTATTGATACTTAGCTGCTTTATAATGGAAGTGATCGATTTGATGAAACAGGCGAGCTCCCCAAATCTCCGTAATAACAACAAGGAAAAACTTTGGAAAAAAAGAGTGAGTCACGTGTTCAACACGTTGCCCTTAAGACATTAGCGCCCGGCTACACTCAAGAGTGATGCTATAGCACTCACAGGACGAATATCTCCAGGATAAAACACCCTAATACACCTACTACTATCATATGTAGTAGATACTCAACTTGAGCTTGACAACTCCGAAAAAACCCTTAAGTAAAATCGCGAACGCATAAGAAAACAATATAAAATATCTTCCTTTGGGGGTCCCTCTAAAATGTAGAGAAACCCATTTCCCATAGATTTTACAAAAATAGTGAATTTCTTTATAGTCTCTTAAAACAAATAAAAGTGGAAACTATACGGTGTGGGACTAATAAGTTTTTCATTCACAAAAGAAAACAATAAATTATAATTTTTATTAAAACTTTAAAAATCATATTGTATTAATGGTATTCCAACAATCCGTGCATCTTGTCCTATAAATCATCTCGATCTGTTTCTTTTTTCTGCAGCTTGATTTTGTGATTTAGGGGCAAAGACGATGAAGCGGGATAGCATAGCAACAAAAAAAAGGTAAACATAAAGAGATCGTATAATTTTATCCCTAAGAGTTTTTTTTGCTTTTAATCCGATTAAATTCATAACCCTGCTCCCCCTCTTTGTTTCGATGTTGCAGCCATCAACCCTATAATCCAAAGAGTATTATTCATCGTATGTTCTTTGAGTTTTATTGTTTCTTTATCTATATTGAGTTGTTTTATTGTTTCTTCATCTATATTGAGTTTCCTAGAATACGTCTGCTTCCTTCCTACAAGCAATTGTTTATAAATATTTTGCATGACTTCCACTAAATTCCTTCCTCCCAAAAAATTTCCAAAATTTAGTGAAAAGACGGACAGTTACACTCAAGATTACCCTCCCTTTTAAAATGAATAGTTCATGAAACAATACAGGAAAAGATTCCGAGATCAATCCACTATATATGTGGCGCGTACTGACTCACTAAGCATATTATTGAGCCATGTATGAGACTCATAGTAAAATACAAGGACTCCCTGGTGGGTTTCAGTCACTACGGGAAAAACAAGAATCTACAACTGTAACTTCACAACTCGTATATTTAAGGTTGTGAAAGGTGGTATGTTTGACAACTTTTGTCAAACAAAAATTGTCAAAGTATAAAACCGTCCAACTCTTAGGACCAAAGAGTCGTGACGAGAATCAAAATCACAACGTTTTTGTGAAAAGAGTAGTGACCACCTTTAGACTTTAACAACTCATCTCGTTAAGGTAGTGAATAACTATACGACAACACTTATAAGGGTTGTTGAAGATAAAAAAAATCATTGGTGTTTGAGAGATTCGAACACAAGCCAACTAGGTGTTAGCACAAGCCCTGAACCATCCTTCCTTCCTCTCAATATTGGTAGTTTTGTCCTATTTTTTTTATTATTACTATCACAACCCTTATAAGAGTTGTAAAAAAAAAAAAAAAAAACTTGAAAAAAAAAATGAGGAGTGAGGTATTCCAACCATCCTTTCACATTTAAATAAATGATTATATTTTACATCTACTTTTATATATAAGAAAATTTCAAACTGAGCCTTAAAAAAAAGACTAACAAATGCGCCACTTTGCCTGAAACATACAAGGCATTGTTAAATATAGACACTATTAAACAACATAGCATAGCAAAGAAAAGTATAGAATGTAATATATAGAGTGATTTAAATCTACATTCTCGAGTGACAATATAACAAAACAAACCAAACTTAGAAGAATATTAACCTTTGCTTTATTTATTTTCAATAAGGATAGTTTGGTCATTTTCACATTCTCCATAATATTTATTGCACTTATTTCCAATAAGGGTAATATGGTCATTTTCACAGTTTGTAATATTTCATTTACTGATTTTCGATAAGGGTAGTCTGGTCATTTTTCACGGTCTCCATAATATTTATTGCACTTTTTTCCAAAAAGGGTAATATGGTCATTTTCACAATCTGTAAGAATTACTTTACTAATTTCTGATAAGGGTAGTATGGTCATTTTCACAGTCTCCATAATATTTATTGCACTTTTTTCCAATAAGGGTAATATGGTCAATTTCACAGTATGTAAGAATTACTTTACTTATTTCCGATAAGGGTAGTATGGTCATTTTCACATTCTCCATAATATTTATTGCACTTTTTTCCAATAAGGGTAATATGGTCAATTTCACAGTCTGTAAGAATTACTTTACTTATTTCCGATAAGGGTAGTATGGTCATTTTCACAGTGTCCATAATATTAATTGCACTTTTTTCCAATAAGGGTAATATGGTCATTTTCACGGTCTGTAACATTTACTATACTTATTTTCGATAAGGGTAGTATGGTCATTTTCACAGTCTCCATAATATTTATTGCACTTTTTCCAATAAGGGTAATATGGTCATTTTCACAATCGGTAACACTTACTTTACTTATTTCCGTAAGGGTAGTATGGTTATTTTCACTGTCTCCATAATATTTATTCAACTTTTCCAATAAGGGTAATATGGTCATTTTCACAGTCGGTAAGAATTACTTTACTTATTTCTGATAAGGGTAGTTTGGTCATTTTCACAATTTCCATAATATTTATTGCATTTTTTTTCCAATAAGGGTAATATGGTCATTTTCACAATCGGTAAGAATTACTTTATTTATTTCCGATAATTTATTTCCGATAAGGGTAGTATGGTCATTTTCACTGTCTCCATAATATTTATTGCACTTTTTCCAATAAGGGTAATATGGTTATTTTCAAAGTCTGTAACATTTACTTAATTTGCTTATTTCCAATAAGGGTAGTATGGTCATTTTCACTGTCTCCGTAATATTCATTCCATTTTTTTTTTCCAATAAGGGTAATATGGTCATTTTCACAGTCTGTAAGAATTACTTTACTTATTTCCGATAAGGTAGTATGGTCATTTTCACAGTCTTCATAAAATTTATTGCACTTTTTCCAATAAGGGAAATATGGTCATTTTCACAGTCTGTAACATTTACTTTACTTATTTCCGATAAGGGTAGTATGGTCAATTTCAATGTCTCCATAATATTCTGAAGGCATCTTACTTGTAAATGGATGGATTCATCGTTTTTACCAAGTTTCCGACTTATAGTAGTCCACTCCCGGCCAGGTTTCGATCTCGTAGCCAAGGTATGCATACAATAGGCCCGAATAGGGTTTGTTTAAGGTTTCAGGGAATATTTCGAAGCAATCTTACCTGTAGATGGATGGATAGATCGTTCTTACCAAGTTTCCGACTTATAGTAGTCCACTCCCGGGCAGGTTTCGATCTCGGAGCCAAGGTATGCGTACTTTATGCCAGAATAGGGTTTGTTTAAGGTTTCAGGGAATATTTCGAAGCAATCTTACCTGTAAATAGATGGATTCATCGTTCTTACCAAGTTTCCGACTTATAGTAGTCCACTCCCGGCCAGATTTCGATCTCGGAGCCAAGGTATGCATACAATAGGCCAGAATATGGTTTATTTAAGGTTTCAGGGAATATTTCGAAGAAATCTTACCTGTAAATAGATGAATTCATCGTTCTTACCAAGTTTCCGACCTATATTAGTCCACTCCCGGCCAGGTTACGATCTCGGACCCAAGGTATGCGTACTTTATGCCAGAATAGGGTTTGTTTAAGGTTTCGGGGATATTATGAAGGAATCTAACCTGTAAATGGATGGATCCATCGTTCTTACCAAGTTTTCGACTTATACTCCACTCACGACCAGGTTTCGATCTCGGAGCCAGATTATGCATACAATATGTCAGAATAGTGTTTGTTTAAGGTTTCGGGGAATATTTCGAAGCAATCTTACCTGTAAATGGATGGATTCATCGTTCTTACCAAGTTTCCGACTTATAATAGTCCACTCCCGGCCAGGTTTCGATCTCGGAGCCAAGGTATGCATACTTTATGCCAGAATATGGTTTGTTTAAGGTTTCGGGGAATATTTCGAAGCAATCTTACCTGTAAATGGATGGATTGATCGTTCTTACCAAGTTTCCGACTTATAGTAGTCCACTCCCGAACATGTTTCGATCTCGGAGCCAAAGTATGCGTACTTTATGCCAGAATATGGTTTGTTTAAGGTTTCAGGGATATTATGAAGCAATCTTACCTGTAAATGGATGGATCCATCGTTCTTACCAAGTTTTCGACTTATAGTAGTCCGTCCACTCACGACCAGGTTTCGATCTCGGAGCCAGAGTATGCATACAATATGTCAGAATAGGGTTTGTTTAAGGTTTCGAGGAATATTTCGAAGCAATCTTACCTGTAAATGGATAGATTCATCGTTCTTACCAAGTTTCCGACTTATAGTAGTCCACTCCCGGCCATGTTTCGATCTCGGACCCAAGGTATGAGTACATTATGCCAGAATAGGGTTTGTTTAAGGTTTCGGGGATATTATGAAGGAATCTTACCTGTAAATGGATGGATTGATCGTTCTTACCAAGTTTCCGACTTATAGTAGTCCACTCCCGGACAGGTTTCGATCTCGGAGCCAAGATATGCGTACATTATGCCAGAATAGGGTTTGTTTAAGGTTTGGGGAATATTTCGAAGCAATCTTACCTGTAAATGGATGGATTCATTGTTCTTACCAAGTTTCCGACTTATAGTAGTCCACTTCCAGACAGGTTTCGATCTCGGACCCAAGGTATGTGTACATTATGCCAGAATAGGGTTTGTTTAAGGTTTCAGGGATATTATGAAGGAATCTTACCTGTAAATGGATGGATCCATCGTTCTTACCCAGTTTTCGACTTATAGTAGTCCACTCACGACCAGGTTTCGATCTCGGATCCAGAGTATGCATACAATATGTCAGAATAAGGTTTGTTTAAGGTTTCGGGGAATATTTCGAAGCAATCTTACATGTAAATGGATAGATTCATCGTTCTTACCAATTTTCCGACTTATAGTAGTCCACTCCCGGACAGGTTTTGATCTCGGACCCAAGGTATGCGTACATTATGCCAGAATAGGGTTTGTTTAAGGTTTCGGGGATATTATGAAGGAATCTTACCTGTAAATGGATGGATTGATCGTTCTTACCAAGTTTCCGACTTATAATAGTCCACTCACGACTAGGTTTCGATCTCGGAGCCATATTATGCGTACATTATGCCAAAATAGGGTTTGTTTAAGGTTTAGGGGATATTATGAAGGAATCTTACTTGTAAATAGATGGATTCATCGTTTTTACAAAGTTTCCGACTTATAGTAGTCCACTCCCAGGTTTCGATCTCGGAGCCAAGATATGCATACAATAGGCCAGGATATGGTTTGTTTAAGGTTTCGGGGAATATTTCGAAGCAATCTTACCTGTAAATGGATGGATTCATCGTTCTAACCAAGTTTCCGACTTATTGTAGTCCACTCCCAGACAAGTTTCGATCTCGGACCCAAGGTATGCGTACATTATGCCAGAATAGAGTTTGTTTAAGGTTTCGGGGATATTATGAAGGAATCTTACCTGTAAATGGATGGATTGATCGTTCTTACCAAGTTTCCGACTTATAGTAGTCCACTCCCGGACAAGTTTCGATCTCGGAACCAAGGTATGCGTACGTTATGCCAGAATAGGGTTTGTTTAAGGTTTCCGGGAATATTTCGAAGCAATCTTACCTATAAATATATGGATTCATCGTTCTTACCAAGTTTCCGACTTATAGTAGTCCACTTCCGGAAAGGTTTCGATCTCGGACCCAAGGTACGTGTACATTATGCCAGAATAGGTTTTTTTTTAAAGGTTTCGGGGATATTATGAAGGAATCTTACCTGTAAATGGATGGATTGATCGTTCTTACCAAGTTTCCGACTTATAGTAGTCCACTCCCGGACAAGTTTCGATCTCGGAACCAAGGTATGCGTACGTTATGCCAGAATAGAGTTTGTTTAAGGTTTCGGGGATATTATGAAGGAATCTTACCTGTAAATGGATGGATTGATCGTTCTTACCAAGTTTCCGACTTATAGTAGTCCACTCCCGGCCAGATTTCGATCTCGGAGCCAAGGTATGCATACAATAGGCCAGAATATGGTTTATTTAAGGTTTCAGGGAATATTTCGAAGAAATCTTACCTGTAAATAGATGAATTCATCGTTCTTACCAAGTTTCCGACCTATATTAGTCCACTCACGACCAGGTTTCGATCTCGGAGCCAAGGTATGCCAGAATAGGGTTTGTTTAAGGTTTCGGGGAATATTTAAGGTTTGTTTAAGGTTTCGGGGAATATTTCGAAGCAATCTTACCTGTAAATGGATGGATTCATCGTTCTTACCAAGTTTCCGACTTATAGTAGTCCACTCCCGAACATGTTTCGATCTCGGAGCCAAAGTATGTGTACTTTATGCCAGAATATGGTTTGTTTAAGGTTTCAGGGATATTATGAAGCAATCTTACCTGTAAATAGATGGATTCATCGTTTTACAAAGTTTCCGACTTATAGTAGTCCACTCCCGGCCAGGTTTCGATCTCGGAGCGAAGGTATGCATACAATAGGCCAGGATATGGTTTGTTTAAGGTTTCGTGGATATTATGAAGGAATCTTACCTGTAAATGGATGGATCCATCGTTCTTACCAAGTTTTCGACTTATAGTAGTCCACTCACGACCAGGTTTCGATTTCGGAGCCAGAGTATGCATACAATATGTCAGAATAAGGTTTGTTTAAGGTTTCGGGGAATATTTCGAAGCAATCTTACCTGTAAATGGATGGATTCATCGTTCTTACCAATTTTCCGACTTATAGTAGTCCACTCCCGGCCAGGTTTCGATCTCGAACCCAAGGTATGCGTACATTATGCCAGAATAGGGTTTGTTTAAGGTTTCGGGGAATATGTTGAAGCAATCTTACCTGTAAATGGATGGATTGATCGTTCTTACCAGGTTTCCGACTTATAGTAGTCCACTCCCGGACAGGTTTCGATCTCGAACCCAAGGTATGTGTACATTATGCCAGAATAGGGTTTGTTTAAGGTTTCGGGGATATTATGAAGGAATCTTACCTGTAAGTTTGAAGTCTGAACCCTTCTAAGTTTATCGATTTCAATGATGTATCCTTCTAAGATTGAAGTCTGAACCCTATAAGAGCTTCTTGGTTCATATTCTGTATGGAGTTATATCACTTTTGAAGTTCGAATCGACACTGAGCTTCATATTTATCGATTTCGATGATGTATCATGCTAAATTTGAAGTCTGAACCCTCCCAGAGCTTTTTAGTTCATGTTTTTTATGCTGTAATACCACTTTTCAAGTTCGAATCGACATTGAGCTTCATATTAATTGATTTCGATGATGTATCATGCTAAGTTTGAAGTCTGAACCCTCCCGGAGCTTCTTAGTTCATAGTTTTTATGCCATTATACCACATTTGAAGTTCGAATTGATACGGAGCTTCACATTTATCAATTTCTATGATGTATCCTGCTAAGTTTGAAGTTATAACCAACCCGGAGCGTATTCATGACTTGTATGACTAGTCAAAATTGCTTCGTGATTTATGTGACTAGTCGAAATTCAAACCGGAAGCACAAAGAGAAAGTACAAAAGCACAAAGAGAAAGCACAAAGAAACACACTAATTATCGAATTCATTTTACATTTTCCCGATTCATTCTTATACATTTTTTGGATTTTTTATATCAAAATATCGATAACAACGTCCTAAATTTATTAATTTTTTTTTTGGATTTTTTTTTCATGTCGAAGGTTGATAATAAACCGAATACATGAGTTCATATTAGCACAAAGAGAAACACACATGCTTCTCAATCCGTATGAGCATCACAAATACAATCTCAACCGTCAGATTCTTTTCTCAATTCGTATGAATAGATCAAACGAAATCTGGTCTGTCCATCACTTTCATTCATCCATTCTTGGTTTTGTCCTTATGAGCATCACAAACCCTCCTCAACCACTCGAACTCTATCTTCATCTCCTCTGCTCTTCGTCTCTCCACAGATGACCGACGGCATTACTTGAGAAAATCTAATCACTAGTGGAAAATGGATGTTAAACCACTGTCAAGACAAGAGGTAATATCATCAAAAACGACTGTGTTCATCAGTTGGAATTTTGGAGTGGTTTTTTCCAAAACGACTGTGGCTCACAGAAATTGAAATCTTTAAAAATATGACTTCCTCTGACAGTCAATTGATAACACTGACATTCAATATAAAAGTAAATCGCCAGTTTTGAGAAGTGGTTTATATGGGCTGAATACTTTTTAAAAATCTGATTCGTCTGAATCCCAGTCTGACTAGTTTTTCATCTGACTGGCCTGAAATTTGAAATTCATTAAAATTTAGAAAATCTGATTCACAACTTATTTCTGACTGGCATAACAAAATTTGAAATTCACTAAACTGAACTTTATTAGATGCTCATTTGATAACAAAACATTCACCATTCAATCCAAATTCGAAAATACGTTTACAACAGTAACTCGATTTACATTAATTGAGTTGACAGTTAGGTCAAAAACCCCAAAAAGTTTTACACATGTACTGAATTCATACAATCTAAGTTATAATTATACTAGAGCATTCTTAAAATCTAATTTTCTTACAATCACTTTTTTCTTAAAATCTAATTTTCTTAAAACCCAACCTACGGACATTACAAAAACAAAACTAACCAACAAAAAGATGAATTGAGCTCCCCAACTGAACGGAATATTATCCTGCAGAAAAAAATAAGTTTGGCGTTAGAGATTTAATAAAAAAGTAGTATGACCTAAAAATATTCTTGACCACTTCAATTTCAACACCAGTGTTGATCTCTTACAAATAAGTGCACGTTGAAGGAACCAAAAATGTGCAACAAGAACTACACCCATTCACAACTAACGGATTATGTAAAAAACAACACACAAGATGTGTTTACTGCAAGCACAAAGTATCGCATAAAAATACAAAGAAACGCAAATACGTAGATGAAAACAAATTAACTTTGATGCGCAATTTAGTACTTGGACTAATGCTTGCAAGAAAATTGCACGGAGCGCTCCTTCTGCTAAGTCTAAAGGAAGATCTCTCCTGCTGTTAGCAACACAAATACCAATGTCAAGCAATCCGACTTGTAAATAAATAATTCTTGTTTGTCACACGAAAACTATTAACAAACAACACACATTGAAAGAATTTGACAAGGTGATGAATGTCAAGCAAAATACGTCTAAGATACCAAGGTCGAGAGGAAACTGAGTTACAAAAAAAAACACTGGAAGACGAGTTACTATCAACAATAAGTGAGAAATATGATGCTTCAGAGCAAGAAAAATGCCGTCACTAATAGACCAGAGCTCAGCAACTGCAGACGAGCTCAGAAAAAGATCGTGGGCAAAGGCAGCTACAAAAGAACCAGATGAATGCCGTATTACACCACTTGCTCCTATAAAAAACAGAGTAAAACGACGAAGCTCCATTACAGTTCAACTTATAGAAAGGAAAAGGAGGACAATTCCAGTTTAAGTGAGCAACAATCTTTAGGTTAACATTCCTGAGTTTCTGTTTTTCAACCAAAAACCAGTACTCTTAAGCCCGATTGTAAGCTAAATCAACAACCTGGTCAGCACTAAAAACACAATTCCTAAAAAGGTGATTATTTCTTGCTATCCATATAGTCCAAAGAATGTAAGGAGAAAAAGAAGACCGTGGCAGACCATTACAAGTATTAGTGCTGCAAGCATTCAAGCATAGAGAATATAAAAATAAGAAAAATTAAAGCATTCAGTCGAGAGATATTACCTAATCTCCATCCAGTACTCGTCGTCAGCTAAAGATGTTGAAGAAAGAAGTATCATCGCCCACCAAGTTGGTATCTTTGGCGCTTGCTCTAAAGCTGGTGAAGGCATCCATGGTCACTCCAATATTTTGTGTAGTCATATCTTGCTTCCGCTCTCGCCGTATAAAATGATAACCATTCACCGAATACGCTCTATAGGAAACTGTCTTGAAGGAAGGACCAAGTACGAGGCTATGAGAATATTTCATGGGAGTTCCTAGAAGTTGATCTCTTAAACAGGGAATGTAATCCTGACGCTTACTCCTTGATCTTCGGTTAAAAGTAAGAGGTCAAGACTTGTTAAAAAATAAAGGGAACATGAACAGACAAGTGCTTGTTGATCTAAAGACAAAATTTGGCTTCTTCTTAAAGACACGAGCTTGTTTAAGGAACCAAAAATTCTCAACAAGCACTACACCAATTCACAACTAACGGATTACGTAAAAAGCAACAGACAAGTCATTTACTGCAAGCAAGGTGGATTGATGCCAAAGTGAATATCCAACCCATTGAAATTAAAGA
Source organism: Papaver armeniacum (assembly GCA_023531295.1). Classification (NCBI taxonomy): domain Eukaryota; kingdom Viridiplantae; phylum Streptophyta; class Magnoliopsida; order Ranunculales; family Papaveraceae; genus Papaver; species Papaver armeniacum. The sequence goes on along the minus strand of JAJJWW010006157.1, from coordinate 108,177 downwards.
AAAGCCCACTGCAAACTTGAAGGCTACATAAAAATAAACACAGATATGCAGATAAAACAAAATAACTTCGATGAGCAATATAGTACCTGGCCTAATGCTTGCAAGCAAAGTGCATGCAACACCCCTTTCGCTAAATCTACAAGAAGATATCTCCTGCAGTTAACAACACAAATGCTGATGTCAAGCATTTATTATCGACCATATGCATTTTGATATAACACCACAAAGGAACAAACATCATTACAGATCAGGATGTAGTTAGGTTGGCTAAAAGTTTAAATCTGGGAGAAATTGATGTTGAAATTAACATGTAAAATGTGTGCAAGATCCTGGCATTGTTACTTAGGAGACATTAAGCATCCTTCCAGAGATTACAAGCAGAAAGATATATATTCAGAGATGAGTGAAGTAGGTAAGCTAATATCTATTTTGTAAACATCATAAATAAGTCGAGAATGAGTTAAGTACATAAGATAATACCCTCTTTTATTTTTAGTGCTAAGTTTTACAATCAGAACTACAAGAATGTAGCGTTTCTAGCTGCACCAAATTCATTGTTCTATCTATTATAGCTCCAAAGAATGTCGACATTCACTTTGTTATTTTCAAAAAGACAAAAATTAGCACACACTGCTCGAACTTGGATGAAAACTCATGCGATCCATCTCAAATCAAGATTAGCTATATTTATAGTTGGCACGATGATATATAACAATACAGTTACAATGGAAACAAATAAATCAGACACTTCTCTGTTCTAGGAAAAAATTACATCCCTACGAGAGAACTTACCTCACTCCTTTCAAACAGATATTTGCCACCAATGTATAACCAGGGATAGGCTAGAGAATAGTATTCCTTGATCATCATATGACCAATTGAAACTCGTAATGACTGGTAGCACTAAGCTCAAGGGTTCACCATCTTCACAAAAAAAAGAAAAGGAACAGTTAAATGACTTAAGGCAGACATGGTGTGATATTTGATTTCAGCAAAATAAATAAAACTAGTTAGTACAAGCCCATTACCAGTTACGCTGTAAGCTACAACCATTTGTTCTTCCCCTTCAACTTCTTGTTCTCCTGCACATCATCACGTAAATGAATTTAAATCACTGACCATAATATCCTCATAAAACTGAAAACATATGTAAGCAAAACTACATATGAGCACCTCTTCTCCTAGTAACTATGTCATGAAGAGTTCGAACTCAGAGTACAAGTGAAACATTGAAGCACTATAAGTGAAACATAACTCAATACAGAACCTACAGTAGCTGCACACTAAGGACAACAAAAAACATAACTCAATACAGAACCTAAGAACTCTAATTAAGAGCAAACATTGAAGCATTATAAGTGAAACATAACTCAATACAGAACCTACGGTAGCTACACACTAAGGACAACAAAAAACATTGGTCTCCCTTGGTGCTGTGAAGAACTTGGCCATGAAATTTAAACAAACATGTAGCGTCTCTACAGAATTAAGATTAGAAAAAAAAACTCTATAAAGCTAAACAACCTAATACCCTTAATGAGCTTCAGCAAGTTAGGGACATACAACTTAAAACAAATCTCAAACTAAAACATAAAACGAAAAATATTCAAAAATGATAGAGATAAATTGAGATTACTACAAATACAAACCCAAATTAAAAATTAAAATAAACCCGAATCTCTTGCAGAGGTTCAACACCTTTACTAACATATTTTGAAAGGGAATCAATAAATTCAGGTTATCCTCTTTACGACATGACATTAGATTATCCTGCAGGAAAAAAAATAATAAAATCAAAATCCTTTAATCAAATCTACAAAGCAAGTACTACCTTACGAGTACTAACAAGATTTGTTCGATCATCAGCACTCAAAGCTTCAATAGAACAAAAGTATATCAAGGTTTTCAAATACTAAAAGCAGAATCAAACAATAAAATAAAATGAGGGTTTTTGAGATTACCATTACCAGCAGTAAGAAAAGATTCAATTTCAGATTTAGGGGTTTTATTTCTTACACCAGGAGAAGAGATCTTCAACCCACTTGAAGACTTGATGAGTTGTTTTTCAGGGAAAATATATAAGGAAAAACCCTTCTGCAAAATCGAGAGAAGATGAGAGAAATTAAATCATTAATGATACTAAAAGTCTATCATATTTAAAAATCAAGGACAAGATTGATAATACCTGATGATTTCAGGAGCAGAAAACTAATCGGTTACAAAGTTTTCTTTAGATTTCTATTGATACATGGTTTTGATTTTGAGATATGGGTTATGACGAAGCTATGATTTTGGACAGTGAGTTTCGATCTTTGATGTGAGAGGTGAGGTTCTTCTTCAATTTCTAACTTTGATTTCTAATTATTGATAAACAAACTGGATTCTGAATCTAGGGTTCTTGGAGTTTTTGTTGAATTTGGTTAATGGAAACAAAATAATAATTAAGCTTATAGAAAACTTGTTCAGATTGATATGTTAATGGTGATGAAAGTAACGAGTTTATGATTTGGGGACACGATCTGTGGATGAAGAAAAATGGGATATTATCCGGAAGAAGGGGATCTCTTGTGTTGTGAAGGAGTTAAGAAACGAGAGATTGAAAAGGTATGTATGGGTATTATCGGCTGTAACAGGGGCTATATAAATTAGTTTCTTTCACAGTGGTTCTTATACTCGATAAATGAGCCCTGTTTTGTTACAAAAACACCCCCCAATATAACGACTGTGGCTGGAACTTGTTTAACTTTTATCAAAAAAACTACTTTTTCTCACAGCTCGTATAAGTAATACTACTCCATGGAAGTCGTTTCTTTAAAACCCAGGAAGTGGTTTAAAATCCTTTCTCCACTAGTGAATCCACTCAAATCTCTTCAAAAACCCTAATTCTTTTATATAAAATCCTAATTCCTAGGTTAGGTTAGGTCTTGGTCGGGAAGAACACAGACTCAGAGAAGACATGAATTGTGCTGCTACCAGTTGCTGGTTCGATATGGGGTTTTGATTTAAAATTTGATGCCGTGAATTAAATGGGTTTAAATTTGAATCTGAGAAGAGCAAGTTGTTGTCTGAGGTTGATCTAGGTTTGGAATTAGTGAGAATTTTGTGGAGTTAACTCACCATCTCTAACCATTCAGAAATTCAGCCCTAACCCAAGTTTCTTAAGCTTAAATTGCTTCAAATCTTCATCACAGAACTTAATTATTCCATCTCTATTCAGTAAAACCCTATTAGCCTTAACCAGTTTCTTCAACCAAATTTCTGTAAAACCCTATTATTTCTTCAACCAAAATCAAACCAACTTTTTCAACCTATTATCTCAGTAGATGATTTAGTGGTTGCGGAATTGAATTCTGGTGCTGATAGGAAGATGATTCTGGAGCTGTTGGTGATGAATTAGAAGATTGGTGTTGTTGGTTTCATATGTTGAGTTAACGGGTTTGACGGATTTGAGCAAAGAAAAGACTCGAAGAGATGGGTTTGATTGATTCTGATTTTCTCCGGTTTGTTGGTGATACTGATATGATTGATGAAGATAAGGTTTATTTATTTGTGTATTTTTGTGGGGATTTAGAGATTTTTTATACTATGTGGAATGATGGAGGTGGTAGTGTCGCTGATAATGGAGACTGCAGATGTGATTGAGCAGTTACGGAATGATGAATATGTTGTTGGCTTGAGGATTTGATGTTGGTTTGATGTTGCTGTTATGGATATATTTTGAATTGGTGAAGATTTGCTGGAGTTTCAAGAATTAAACTCAGTCAAGATAGACTCCAACAGCAATCACCAATTATCATTTGATTAAATTCTCGCACGTTATGAACTTCAAAGATTGATCTAGTAAGTGATTGTTAAGTTATGTTGTTTTGGATGAACTTAAAAGCTAATTTTGTAACTGCTCTGGTGTCCTTTTTTGTAGGCTCAAGCTGATTCTGCTGTTGAAGCTACTAATGAGAAGAATCCTGATATCGTTGTTGGTATGTTGGTAAGTACCTGTCTGCGCCCTGTTTAGGATGCGAATTTGTTGATTTAGGTTGTTTGGTTTGATGACATTCTGTAGCTGTTTGTTGATACTTCTGTAACTGCTTTCCGGTCTTCTTTTGTAGGTTCAATCTGATTCTGTTACTCAGGTCGTTAAGCTTAAGTTGGTAAGTTTCAATCCTAGTTAATCATGAATTGTTATTACTTTTGATGTATAAGTTTGGGTTTTAAGCATTGGGTATTGTTTGTTTTCATTGATATGATTTTCTGATTAATTCATAAATTTTTGGTATTGGTTGAGTATAATTGAATTGCATAATTCTGGTGGTACTTGAGTATGGAACTTCTATTGAAGCAACTTAATTTGCACATGAACTCTAATCTCCAGAATTTTTGGAGCATTAAGTTGTTTTTTTATAGTTTTGCAAACTGTATTCTTTAAACTTCTGCATAAAAGCAAGGTGAACTTGAATTTTATTTATATTGTAATTATTAATTCACCCATTTAACAAGCTTGTGTTTGGTTGCAGCTGCAGTTTGGTGTTGGTTCTGGTGACCTTGTTGTGAGAGATGGGTGCTATGCAGGTTGTGTGTAATTGCTAGGTTGGAGTTGTATTGCAGGCTCTGGTGTTGTGCCAGTGCAGTGGGTGTGTGCAAGGGTTAGATGCATGAAGGAACATGATGTATCGGAATGATGTTGGTGATGACGCAGTGTCATATTGAACTCATGGAGGAGATGCAAATGTGGTTTCTTAGATGTATGCTTAGGTCACAGGAGGTGGAGATATGAAGCTGGTGATATTCAGATAGAGATTGGTGTTGTTTCAATGGGTCTGCTATTGCAGTTGCAAATTGTTGTTGATGTTCATGGTACTTCTGGTGTTGAAGGAATGGATGACATGATGGGTGCTGGTTGTATATGATGTAGGCTCTTGGTTTGAGGTTATGGCACTGAATTGCAGAGAGCTTTGTACAGGTGGAATGGCTGAATAAGTTGCATCTAGACAGCCGCATGACAAGAGAAGGTGATGACGTGCTTGAAGCAGCTAGTGAGAGGACTCGTTGATGCGATTATCTACGATAGCTAGGTCAAGAAGATGGTGTTCTTTGGAGTTTCTTGTGTAAGATAACTTGTTGGAGTCTCAATTTGTTGAATGATTATATTGTAGATTGTTGATAGTTTCACAAGTAAGAATGGCTATAATAATTTGCAGTCTCAAGATGTAAGACTGGTTTAAGTGTTTGAATGCTGTCACATATTGATGGTTTACATTTGAATGAATGCTGGTATATTTTGAATGATGTGACCAATTTCATTTTTTTTTTCACAAATCAAAAATAACCACAACTGCTACGAAAAGCTGTTAAAGAAGTGACTTGCAACTCAAACAAAAATGGTCAAGGAAATGATATACAACTCTAGTCATTGTTGTCAAAGAATTCACATACAACTCTAACCATAGTTGTCAACAAATTTTCTACAACTCCAACAAGTGTAGCGTAAGAGTTATTTTCGCAACGTAGACAAGAGTCGTGTTAGGCATCAAGAGGAAATTTTCAAAGACATTCACAACTGAAGCAAGCATTGTGCAAAACTAAACGACAACTATGTTTACGACTTTAGCTGAAGAGTTGTAAAGAATTGAGGATCTTCTACAACCCCCTTATGCAACCTATCGATAAACGTCGTCGTAGATGTATGACAACTCTTTTCGGGAGTAGTTGATCACTGTTTTTTCCGCAGTGAGTCCTGCATAAAAGTACTATTTGGAGTTCAGTCTTTGTCTCAGCGTAGTGGAACACACTTTAGAAAAGATAAAAATTGGTGTACTGTAGAACCATGAGGCTCATGCATGAGTCAAAGATGATATTTCCAACTGAAAAAAAAAAAGATATATTAATTGAAACCTCCAAACTCCTTTCAAGAATATGTAATTGAGGGATATTTCACTGTGTTACCAGCTTGGTTTTTCAATGAAAGCGGATGGTCACTGGATTGCCAGCATCGAAAAATCATACCGGCAGCTACTATGAAATATCCCCCAATTAGAAAAAGTATCCCCAAATTAATTGTTCCTTTCAAGAAGGACAGAATTACAAAAATAATCTCTGAAAATGATCAAATAATCCAACAAATAACCAATGGTGAAATGCACTAACATCTTTTTCCCTTGGCATATTTTGATGTTTGGCCATAAAATTTTGCTTAAACCGTATCTTAATCCTGTTTATAAGTATCTCAGGGGTGATGAATCTAAATATCTCAATTCCAATCCACTTCAATGTAATTAATTATTGAAGTTTTGCACCTCAAATCAAGGTGGGGAAAAATCCACACATTTTCGGCAAAAATAAAAGAAAAAAATATATAAAGTATGCACATATTCTCCACCCATTTAATGTATTTGCTCCGTCATACCAAATAAAAAAATACATTTTCATGGGGCGTGGAGAAGCCCCGCGCGCACCAAATAAAAAATGCACCACATAAAAAATGCACCACGCACACAAATAAAAAATGCATCGCCACGGGACGAAGCCCCGAGCACACCAAATAAAAAGAAAAAAATGCCCGATACGTAGCACGGGCACAGATCTAGTGTTTCTTATTTCGACTTCTTATCACGTTGCTTCAAATTTCGACCTCTTATTTTGAAATTTTAACTTCTTATCACGTAGCTCTCAAAAATCTCCTCAGTTTGTCGAGTGAAAGTAATAAAAATGATAAAAATCTTTCAAGATTTTTGATTCATAATAATCTCATGACTCTGGCTTCATGAGGAATAAATATCTCAATTTTACCTTACAAATTTTCCCCGCAGCATAAGATATTTTTATATCTCACCCTCCGTAAGGCCTCCACATAGCGTTAAAGGTTACCACCACCAAACACATGTCCGAAAACAGTCCTACGTACGTGCTATAATATGTCTAGAATACTAGAATCCTTATCTTGTCGATCAATAAATCAAACAATATGACAATTGAATATCTCCAAAGTTTGTTTTTCTTGGGCGATAATTGATCTGTGCCTGATATTTTTCAGAGATATTTTTCTCTATAATGTTGTTTTCGAGTCTTGTTTGTGTTTATCTACTGACTAAAGTGGTCCAAATTTACAGAAGAAAATATGTGGTTCCTATGTTTCATATCTGCTCCCAGCCCAAAATATCACATATACCTGTGTTTTTAAAAAACGTGTTACATTATGTGTAATTATTAGAACAATTGTCGAATTATGCCTGCACAAAAAATAAATATCACATATACCTGTGTTTTAAAAAACGTGTTACATTATCTGTAATAACCATCTATAAATACTTATTAGTGTTCACTCAAAAAAACAAAAACAAAAAAAAACCACACCTTTGAAGGATCTCTAAGCTCATCCTCTCAAATACCTAATAATAATGTTGGCTCCGTTTAGCCTTGTAGCTGGGGTTGCAATCTTCCTGGTATTCCTTGTCTTCCTTTACAAAATATGTCAACCTTATATGTTCAAATCAGCTAACAACAACCGGCTGCCTCCTGGTCCTCCTGGTTTGCCAATACTTGGCAACATACTCGATGTGGGTCTTAAACCACACATAAATTTAGCTCTTCTTAAACAAAGATACGGGCCGTTAATTTGGCTGCGTTTAGGTACCATCAACACTCTAGTCATATCTTCGGCAGAATCTGCATCAGAAATGTTTAGAAAACATGATCAATCTTTCTGCAACCGCCACTTAAATGAGACGATGATGCGAGAAGACGACTCCCACAAGGGAACCATAGCACTTAGTGATTATGGTCCATATTGGCGCATGATGAGACGGCTATGTGCGACCGAGCTATTCTGCAAGAAGCGCATAATTGACACAACACCCATACGGAGGAACTGTGTTGACCAGTTGATCGGGTGGATATCCGATGAAGCCAAATCTAATCCAGGAAAACCTATTGAGATCACGCGATTTGTTTTCGCAGCAATCTTCAACTTGAGTGGAAACCTCGTACTCTCTAAAGATGATCTTGCGGATCCTAAGTCGACCATTACAAATAATTTCTTCAACTTAACTACTGAAATCATGGAAATCATAGCCAAACCAAACGTTTCTGATTATTTTCCCCTCCTAAGTTGGTTAGACCTGCAAGGTTTAAGAAAGAAGATGAATAATAGATTTAAACTTCTTGGTGACCTTACGAATGGTTTTGTCGAGGAGCGCTTCAGGACAAGGATGAACAATGCATGTGATCACCAACATACTAAGCACCAAGATTTTTTAGACGTGTTGATAGATTTCCAAGGCAATGGAAAGGATGAACCACCCAAAATCTCTGTTAACTACGTCCGAACATTAATGGTGGTAAGTTATTAATTTATGCCAGCATTTTTTAGGTATATCTAGTATCAGAAAAGTATTTAATTCGCAATCCATTGTGCAGGAATTTTTTATGGCCGCAAACGAAGCAATAAACATAACTGTTGAGTGGGCAATGTCGGAACTTGTCCGTAATCCGGAGATGATGAAAAAGGCCAAAACGGAGATTGCCCAAGTTGTAGGCCACGGCAAAAAACTGGAAGAGAGTGACATAGAGAATTTACCATATCTTCGTGCTATAATCAAGGAGACCTTAAGGTTTCATCCACCAGGCGCATTACTAATACCACGTAGCATGATGCAAGATACAGAAGTGATGGGATACTCGATACCAAAGGGAACTCTAGTATGGGTGAATAATTGGGGAATTGGTAGGGACCCAAATAGTTGGGATGATACATTATCCTTCAAGCCAGAGCGGTTTTTGAACTCCGCCATCGATTACCGTGGGCAAAATTTTGAGTTTATACCTTTTGGAGCAGGACGACGTATGTGCCCAGGGCTCCCTCTAGCTCAGCAAATGCTGCATTTGATGCTTGGCTCGCTTGTTCAATCTTTCGATTGGGTTCTTGAGGAAGGTATGACTCCAGATACCATGGATATGAGTGAGAAATTTAGATTTTCGCTGCGAAGGGCTGTTCCGTTGAAGGTAATACCTATTCCGGTCGATTTGAGCCGCAAATGATGAAATATGTTGGGCATATGTTAAGATCACTCAAAAACCATAGCGAATCTGCCGCCCGGGACTTCTAATTAATACTAGATATATTTGTGTGTTTGTGTTTCTATCAGTTGGTTAACAACTTATCATGTTTGTCCTGTTTCGTGTATCCGAAAATGTAATTTGTGTTTTCTTATTTTAAGTAATGAATATAAGTTGAAGCTATGTGATAAGAGTCGTGAGACTCTCGTGATAGGTTCAAATATTTTAATCAACAAATGATAATAAGGTATAATCCATGGACACTCTTAGATGCACAAGGTTAGACAAGATTTGTTTAATTTTCTTCGCAAAACCTAAATAACAATGAATTTAAGTATAATATTTTGATGATATGTTCCTCTTAAATGAACGCAATTCGAGATAGCAAACCTTACCACCTACTAATCTTAGTTTATATTTATGAGAATGGCATCTGTGTGTGCAGTGGAACTGTGGAAAAAGAACCAGGCAAATTTGATTGTGAGATGGTTTAAATTTGTCCAAAAAGAAAACAAAAAAATGCCCCTGAAAAAAGTCCAAATAGCCAGCAAGTTTGGATATATGTGTACAAGTGTTTATACGATGAGTAAAATTGTCACATATTGGGCTAGAATGTTACCAGGTCATTGTTCCGGAAATTTGTCATCCAAACACCTGCTAACCATTCAGCACGTTGACCCACCGGCTTGTCCAAGTTACATAAAGTCAACTGATGGTCAACGGTCAGTCAATGATCAAAAGTCAACAACCGATCAATGGTCAAAGTTAACGACGGTCATAGTCAATGATAAAAGTCAACCGTCGTCAACTATTAAAGCCAAATTGCCCGTCGCTGGGTTGCACGGACGCTCCATTTCTTGAGCCGTGTACATGTCCCAGGCTCGCGTGAGACACGGGACGCGTGTGCCCACGACGCGTGTCCGACGCACCAATTTGCGCGTCTGTCGGCGTCGGTTTGGACGCACCGATAACGCGTGTCCGACGCATTTTTTTCATTTTCATATAAACTTTTTCCTTTATTTTTACTTTTGTTAACCAAATGAAGAAAGACAAACATTTAGATCAATAATTTAGGTCTTTATTAGGATTTTGTAATTGGAAATAACATCATTGGGCCAAGTAGGAGCAAGCGGGAGGACCTTTATATGACCACTTTTTGTAAATCTAAGTGATCAATTACCACAAAAAGATTGAGAATGGTCTATCTTTGAAAAATAAAAATATCACTCTCTTTTAGTCCAATTCTATAACTCCTTATATATCCTATTTTTTAGGGTATAATTGGTAAACAAACTTTAATATAACATATCTAAAAATCCGTGCCTTGAATTTTACAAATTTTATCTTGTTGGAAAGCTAATAAAAAAATCTATTCAACGAGCACAAACAACAATATCAAATTTAGAGGTTTTACGAAAAATTCGGAGGTATTTATCATTTTAGGCACAATTTTAGAATATTAAATGTATATTCATTATGCAAACCACCACAAAGATACATAATACTTTATGTAGCAAAATTTTGGTTTATCATCAACTAATTTTCCGTTCCAACTAATAAAACGATGTACTCCTCTCGTTTCAAGAAAAATGATACTTTAATTTTAGGCACAATTCTCTAAAAATTGAATGCGCTATATTATGCAAAAGAACACGCAATTGGGATATAAAAACTAATTGGGGGATATGAATTACTTCCCCAACCCATGGTGTGTGCTAAGGGGTGACTTTTGAGGCGAAAAATACTAAAATACCCTTCCCACAAAATAAAAATCAAAAACTTAAAATCAAAAAACAAAATCATATCCCCCATTTCCATCTCCACTTCTTATTAATTTTATTTAAGGTGGAGCTTTGAAACCCAAATATTTCCTATTCCCTTTCAAATTCTAAACTCTCCCACTCTATATCAAATTCTCTTCTCCTCACTTTGGAAACCAATTTTTTTTTTATTCGGAAGTGATGAAGATCATGTTGAAAGTGATGATGACCTTTCAAATTCTAAACTCTCCCCCACTCTATATCAAATTCTCTTCTCCTCACTTTGAAACCAATTTTTTTATTCGGAAGTGATGAAGATCATCTTGAAAGTGATGATGACCATGTCGGAATTGATGAAGACCATGCGGTATCATGTTCCCGGCATATGGTCTTCATCAATTCCGCATGGTCTTCATCACTTCCGTTTTGAATTTTTTCCTCGTATTAATCAGTCCACTTAGGCATAGAAAATAAAGCAACATGGTATGCTTGGAAAACAATACGGCATGGTCTTCATATCAACTTGACCATCTCTGGAATTGAACCGATTAATACCTCGAGAAAAATTCAAAACGAGAAGTGATGAAGACCATGCGGAATTGATGAAGACCATATGCTTGAACATGATACCGGCATGCTTGAGAATTTCCTATCAATGCGGTAGTCAAGTGAAAAAAAATCAACATTCTCGATACTTTTCATCCCGTTCCCGCATAGAAATTTAAGCAAAATACTATGCTTAGAACATGTACCGCATGCTAAAAACTAGATTACCATGCAAAATTCTGTTCAAAACCAGAAAAAAATCAACATCAAAACCAGGAAAAAATCCCCCCCGGATAGTGGCAAACAATTTATGAACATTTCCAACAATTGCCCGCATGGGTTTTTGGTTGAATACCATGTCGGCACCAAGCTTTTTCAGCTGCAACAATGGTGGATTCAAAGAAAAAAAATCAATTTTTCAACCTCTTATTAGCGGTAATTCTCTCATCACAATCATCTTCCATTTTCAAAAAAAAAATTCCTCTCAAATTTTTTTCCTCCTTCTACTCTCACCCAAACACAAATAAAAATACACACTAATCTATCCCCCAAATACTTAAGATTTTTACTAATTATTATTAACCATAAACCTAATTAGTGAGGAGTGAATTAGGAATTAAAAAAATAATTACATAAGGGGTGACCCAGAATTGCTATTGGGACTCCTATTTTGTCTTGTAGCTATATCCCCCAATTAGTTTTCATATCCCCCAATTACTTGTTCTATGCAAACCACCACAAAGGATGCATAACAGATCATGCAACCATATTTTGGTTTATGGATCGACTAATTTTCCGTTTCTGAAAAAGTGATACTTTCACAACCCGTTTCAGGAAAAGTGAAACTTTCGCTCTGTTTCGGGAAAAGTGATACTTTCGCTCCGTTTCGGAAAAAGTGATACTTTCGCCCCGTTTCAGAAAAAAGTATCACTTTTCGAAAGCAGTGAAAGTAATCGGATTTCCAACCCCATGTTCGATTCTTTTCGGTCGGCCCTTCCACCGTGGCAACGGTCGTACTAGTATATACCCTTAGTTGGACATGTGTTGATCTAAGAATGCATTTTGATTGTGCTATGTATTTAACTAGATCTTAACCCGTGCCGTAATAACGGCACAGGATGTTTTGTCTCTAATACGATATTGTTCACATTCCTCTTGCTTCATTTTATTCGGGAGTAATTATTTTGATATTCAAATAGGTTTTGGGAAACAAAATGGGTTACCCGATCTTTTTTATTTTTTACTTAAGCATGTTATTCCGATTTATTATCCGGACGAAGTAATAATGTTGTGCCAACATGAAAATAAAATAAAAAATACAGTAAATAAAAAAAATCCCCATTTATTGTTCCATCATACCATAATTTCAAACTTCAAAAAGAATATTTCATCTAACAGTACATATACCTAAACTGCCAATCCAACTCCATGATGTTTATGAATACATTTGTTCCGAAATTATTGATAACTAAGGCTCTAAGGAGTGAAGCAAAAACCCATAATATTTTCCCTACTATAGATAAACACTATTTATTTATTTTTTGCAAATGTGAGAGTTATAAAAATGAAGAACCATTGGCTATTGGAAGGTGGGAGATATACACATGTGAGTTGAAAAAAATAAACTTATAATAGTAAATCAAAATATGTGTAAGATTCTTTCTCAATTATATTGATAACATAAAATTGAAGAAATTCGTGGATAAAAAGATTTCACACCAACTATGCTACGTAGTGCATGAATGACGTTCTCACATCTAGTGTTACTCAAGTAATTTGGAGTTTTAAAGAGCATAGTCATATTGATATTTGTATCTACATAAATTCAACTAAACTTCCGAAGAAAAAATTATTAGTTTCAAGGTAGAGCCGACACAAACTTCTCATCGCCTTCAATGTATACAACACACATTGGGTTTAATCGGCCTTGAGATTAAACAAATACCCCAACATTAGTCAAATAATGTCTACAAATACGGGATCAAAACAAAGTGCTAACGGAAAAATGAGAGACTAACATCGCTTCTACAAAGAAAATACCCTATATGTATCAAAGTTTGTTAACCAAACATGTATTCAAATTAAAAAGTCATCAACTTAACACAAAAATATAAAAGAACCCAAGTTAAATCAATACTTGCATAAACAAAACTTATAAGAGAATTTTGTAATTATTAAATACCTTTAAAATCACTATTAGAGATTTAATTGCATGCCTCGTTAAAAACTACGGTAGGACGAAATCACCAGATTAATCTGTAGATATTTCACTGGATATGTAGCAATTCAGATAAGTTTACACTGGTGGTGATGCGTTCTATCTAAGTGTTGTTCGATTGATTATTTTTTTTAGAAGGTTTTGGTTTTCATTGGAGAAACCGAGAGGGAGCGTTTCATTATATTCATTATCATTCAGAAATCCAAGACCAACTCGCCCTCTGCTTACGGGATCTCAATACAACCTTAGATTTATCTATTGGACGGAGAAACCTTGATACTAAATATGTAGTTTTTAGTGTTATTTATTATATAACGTGACATCCAAATGTTTTTTTCTTCTTCTTAATTTTCATGTATTTTAACCGAGTTTATATTAGCATTAAGACGATCAACCACATTTCTAATTTATAGTGTTATCCTTTTGTAGCAGCACATAATTAACATAGTCAATTACTACTCATCAAAATCGGCCAGTACCACAAACCACTTTGATATCACTTGTTTCTCCACCACCACCATTTTCCATCCCTCGTAGAATATTGGGCACACTTATAACTTTTGATCCCACACGTCATGTATAAAGTTTAGATTTAACAAACTTAGGTCGTCAATTAATTTATACAACTATATATTTTTTGTTAATACTGAAAATCATGCGTACGAATGGTTACCAAAGATAGCAGTGTTACCAAAAACAACCATTTTGTCTTATATGATTTGGTATCATCCCAAAAGTATTTGTTATCCGCCTTTTTCGATCGTGTCAAAAACAACCAACTATACTTTTCACAATACAATGTTACCCGTCATGTAAAAAAATTATTATTTTTGATTCAAAAAGAAAAAACCAATACCACCGCCATTAAAACCATCCAGCGCCACTATTTCTTCCACCAAAACTAATGTTACCGCCTCCACCACTTAGTAACACCTTCCACCGCTTCCACCACTTACTTCTTCCTCTACTACCACCACCACCACTAATATCTATTGAAATAATTTTTGTCAAAATTATTATTTATTGATGGAGATATGAATTAATATTAATTAAGGTATATTTATGATGTAAAATTAATAAATCATTTATCATGAGAAATTAATGAGACATCAATTAATAAAACACTTATACTAATTAATATTTAAGTTGAACAAGCCATAACCATAGATTTATCTTCTCTCTAGACAAATCACTTATACTAATTAATAAAACACTTATACTAATTAATATTTAAGTTGAACAAACAACCACTGTTGATTTATCTTTTCTATCAATTCCAACCAAGGTGGAACAATGGTTAGAGGCCACTCTTATGACAAAATAGGTCATGAGTTCGAACCTCCCAGTTATAATTTTTGAAATTCCATATCTTGAATTGAGTATTCATTTTTAATTCATAATATTGGAATGAACACCACGTGTGCGACTTGTAGGGTGTGGCACGGAGAACCCACGGCCTTTGATTTATCTTTGCCAAGGATAAATCCACGACCACCACTCGAGATAGGCAAAGTTAGCTAAACTCGCTTTATATTATTGATAGTGACTGATTATTTGACATTCGACGTGTATAAACAAACGATATCTTCTTTTCTTTTGAAATTTATACATATGTAACATCATTTTCTAATTTTTACGGTCGAAATACTTGACTTTGTTGTATAAATACATGATTATATATATAAATAATATATAAATAAAATATGTATATACGTGTCCGCGTCCTAATTTTATGAAAATTTTGTAATGTCCGCGTCAACGTCGTGTCGTGTCCGCGTCTACGCGTCCGCGTCTGTGCAACCCAGTCGCACTTCAAGCCAGTTTTCGTCCATATTGTCAGCGATGCTGCCAACCAGTTTTCGGGCATGTCCCTCGGCCATCTCCCCTGGGCATTTCCCCCGGCCATCACCCCCAGGCATGTCTCTGGCCATCTCCCCCGGGCAGGTCGCTCAGCACTGTCCACAGGCGGAATCCTCAATCTATACTGCCAGCTAATTTTACATGTCAGTCAGTCAATCCAGTCTGCCAGCATGGCGAATTAACTGAGGGGAGGCATGCAGAAAGGGTTTCATGCAGAATTAATGCCAGGAGGCATGCAGGGAAGTTTCATGCAGGATTAATGCCATGAGGCATGTAGGGACAATTAATGCCATTTAAGTTTATATCGAAATTAGGTATTCAACTGTATAAATAAGGATGCCCTGATAGAGGAAGGGGGGGCGAGCGAATACAGAAAAAATACATTGTAATTCTGAGATAAATAAAACATCACTCCCTAAGGGGATTCGTCCGTGGATGTAGGCAAAACTTGCCAAACCACATAAAATTCGTGTCTCTCATCTTTATAGTTATTTCATGTTTTTTAATCATGTTTTCATCGTCATCACCAAAATCATCGTGTTCAGTGCCTGGAAATATTTTTAGATACAAACAATAAGATTAAAATAATTTAATCGCAATAATTTCATCTCGATTAGTCAAATTCCCAACAAAGAGGAAACTTAAATGTAAACATTGGGTTTGGATATGCAAACGTAAAACTTACAGTCCACAAGGTCTGTTTCTTTCAGCATTTGTACTACGGAGGTTTTGATGTGCAGGGCCGTCTCAGACATTTAGACGACCCTGGGCGAAATAGCTCAGGACGCCTTGTTACGCAAAAAAGAAAATAAAAAAAAATCACATAGAATCTACCGTATAACATCGAAATCAAATAATTTGTGGCACACAAAAGAATAACATTAATAAGTCGAGGACTCTCCATCAGAAATGAAGAAAAAATAAAAAAAACACATATTTTAGCTAATGGACCAAAATTTCCTGCCCTCTAAAATTTCCCGCCCTGTGCGGGAGCCCAATATGGAAGTAATCATTTGATTTATATGTAGAAGTAAAAGAGAACTCAAATGCATACCACTAAGTGTAGTTGTGGGTGCAAAATATCACACACCTAATAATATGGTGGAGATATCGTTTGCTATCAAGCGAATATAACGCGTTCACTATAATTCTGCTACTCCCTCTGTCCTAAAATTTCTGTTTTCTATTCTATTTTCGTCATGTCCTAAAATATCTTGACGGCTTCTTTTAAAGTCATATTTTTAGTCAAACTCTCAAATATATCCTTCATTTGTATAATTATAAATTTATTTTTAAATATAATCAATCAAAAATCTTAAATGATATTTTCCTCAATAAGAAACAAATATACTAAATCAATCCATGAATATTTATATTGTTATCTTCTATTTAAACATCTTAAATGATATCTTCCTCAATAGGAAATAAAATTACTAAATCGATACAAAAATATTTTTATTTTATTTTCCATTTAAACATTTTTATAAATAATAAAATTACCAAATATGTATTTTTCTTACATGCCTCATATACTCATTTTAATTTTAGTAATAACATAACATTTAATAGGGATAGTTTTGTACACTTCTCTGGTCTCCTTAATATCTTGACTTAGTCAAAGCGGACTAATAATTTAGGACGGAGGGAGTAATAGATTGGATGATGTTACCAAGTCACACCAAAAATGTGAATATCAGGGCTGCGATTAAAAGGAGAGCGCGACAACTATAATCAAGGGCGATAATGACGCCCTCCCATATCCGAAAATAAGGGATTTATTAGTTTTTCTCTAATGTGTAACCCTTATAAAAGTGACCAGAAGCCATTGTAAAGGGAGAGATCTTTTTGAGAGCTAAGGGAAGAATTTTAGGAGAGAGAAAGTTATCTTGCTTCCAAAGTTAGGTTTCTTAAACATCATCTTGTACTTGTTTTATCTTTAATGAAATGATTTAGAGTTCTTATCATAATGTCTTAGATTCATCTTGTACATTGTAAGGGGTGTTGGTTGTAGGATTTCATGCAACTACAATTTGGCGTTAGAAACAACTTGGATGAAGAAAAGTATGATCCCTGCCTATGAAGTCATCTAAACGGAATATACATTGTTTCAAGACTCTTCGGTGTTTCGAGTGTTTTACCAGATTCGAGAGAAGTTTTAGGAGATTTTTTTTTTTATCACCAAAGTCTTTATTACAGCTTTTAAGACCTGATTTTGAAATCTTGTTGTAGTTTCTGGATTTTATTATTATAACAGGAAAATCATCGGAACACAGAGTGAAAGAGAAAGAGGACTATCGGCAGAAAATGAGCTTCAACACATGGAAATGTAGTTATCTAAGGCAGAACAAGCAATACCAGAATGAGAAATCAAAACGATTGTAACAAGGGAAGGAAGTAGGCATATACAGTGTAATTCTATAAAAAAAACCGACTACGAGTGTCACATATTTTCATGCGGAGATTACAGGAAGGATCCACAAGCGTGACTATGAAGGTAGGAAGATTATGATTGTAGACAAAGTATCTCCCTTGAAAGAATGACTAAAACATCAAATAATATTTGCAGCAGACGATATACCCGAAGAAATCCTAAAGAGAACAGATCCTTTGGTTGTCACTTTAAATGCAAGAAAAAAATGAGAAGAAGAAAGCGCGAACAAATAAGAGGAGTGGGCGATAGATAAAACTTTGACAGATACAGGAAGTTTTGTGGACGTCTTATTTTACCGCGCGTTCAGTAGTATGGGATACAACGATGCGGATCTGATGCAGCCAATATATAAATCTGTTGCGGGAAGATAAAGATGTCTTTGCTTGGAGCATGGACGAGATGCCAGTTATAGACCCTTTAATTGCATTTCACAGGTTCGACATAAACAAAAACATGAAGCCATTTAAACAAAGGATAACAAAGATAGCAACCACATACCATCCACAAATTGAAGCAGAGCTACAAAAGATTATAGATGCGGGAATAATAAGACCATCAAAATATCCAGTATGGATAGAAAATATGGTGGTAGTACCAAAGAAGAATAAAGGGATACGAATCTGCATAGATTTTAGTGATCTAAATAAGGCATGTCCGAAAGACAGTTTTCCACTTCCCGACATACCGTAAATGGTATAAAGGGTGGCAGGAAACGAAAGATTATCATTGATGGATGGATATTCTTTTTACAACCAAATTTCTTTAGCAGAAGAAGATCAGGAGCATACGACTTTATTCGCACCAAGAGGATTGTATTGTTATACAAGAATGCCATTTGGTTTGAAAAATGCAGGTGCGACATATCAAAGAATGGTGGAGAAAGTATTTGCAAAATGGATACATACAACCTTGGAGATTTATGTAGATGATATGTTAGTAAAGAGCAAGAAGGCGGTAGATCATGTTGACAATTTGAAGGAAATATTTGAACATATGCGGCAATTTAAAATGAAGATAAATCCGGCTAATTGCATCTTTGGAGTAGCATCAGATAATTCTTAGGTTACATTGTATCAAAGAAGGAATAGAGGTGGATCCAGAAAAGGTCCAAGCAGTTCGTGATATGCCTTCACGAGCAACGGTAAAAGATGTACAATAGCTGAATGGATTATTGGATTCCTTAGAGAGGTTTATTTCGCGTTCTTCAGACAAGTGCAAACACTTTTTCATCATCTTAAATAAAGGGATCAAATTCGAATGGACAAACGAATGTGAACAAGCACTCCAAAGCATCAAGAATTACCAAACAAATTTATCTATTTTGCAGGAAACTGAGCCAGGGGAAGAGCTGTTAATATACATTGCACAACACCGCATGCGTTGAGCGCTCTATTACTCCACCTAGATAAAGGAATTGAAAAAACAATATACTATATAAACAAGACTTACAAC
The DNA here is from genome assembly GCA_023531295.1 of Papaver armeniacum. Classification (NCBI taxonomy): domain Eukaryota; kingdom Viridiplantae; phylum Streptophyta; class Magnoliopsida; order Ranunculales; family Papaveraceae; genus Papaver; species Papaver armeniacum. The sequence continues at coordinate 88,862 of JAJJWW010006157.1, read as the reverse complement.
TCAGCATAACGAAATTATACAAAGATTGAAAAGCTCATTCTAGCTTTACTCTATGCTACACAAAAACTTCGTACTTATTTTCAATCCCACAAGATTATAGAGTATTAACTAAAATCCCAATTGAATCAGTTATGAAGAATTCAAAAAGAGTAGGAAGAGTGGAGCGATGGAATGCGAAGTAGAGCAATTTGAAGTATTATCTTCACCAAAATCACATGTTATTGCAGATTTTCTAACAGAATTTCCATTAGAACAAAATGAAAGAATGGAAGAAATGATGAACACAGATGAATATCAAGGAAATCGAAGGGATCTATTAACAGAGCGCAATCCATAAAGGTGGGAAATTCTAGTAGATGGATCAGTAAATGGAGAAGGAAAATGGATTGGAATAGTTTTTATATCCCTCAAGGAGCATGAATGGCGTATTTGTTTAGATTGGAGTTCGCATCTACCAAAAATGAGACAAAATATGTAGCGGTCGTGCATGCGTTAAGGTTGGCAATTGAAATAACGTTAGAAGATGTCAGAGTGACTAGTGATTCATAACTGGTGATACGCCAAGTACAAGGTCTATACAGCTCGAATGAACCGTCTTTACAAAAATATAGGCAACTTGTCATAGAACTTTCAAGCAAATATACCGAAAATAGATCGGAGACATATATGCGGGAAAGATAATAGATTCGGTGATGCATTATCATTTGTCGCCTCCATGTTGGTAGATCCCACCGCGCGCTATGTTAGTATGGGTTCCAGGACTTCTGGGGTTTGAGGGTGAGGCTTAATGGCTGTTATACAAAATAGATGCCATGTCATACCCTTCCTACTCTTCTTGAGGTACTTCTGACAAGCACCCACTGACATGGATGAAATTCTGATGTCTTCAGTAAGCCCTTTAAGCTAAATATCCTTACCTCCAAGTGTGAAGTACATTGTCATCACTTTAAAATCAAACTTCACAGGACTTATAGTCCTCATCCAGTCTTACTCCCAATACCATATCACAACCACCCAAATCTAAGACCCTTACATCAAAAGAGAAGTTATTACATTATATGTTCCAGCTAAACTGAGGGCATTTGGCATCACTAAGCACCTTGTTACCATCTGCCACAGCTACATGTAAAGCAACAGTGGGTTCTACTAAGGCTCCACTGAGTTTTTCCATCTCAGGGTCAATGAAACTATGAGTGCTTCCACTATCAATCAAGACAGTAAATGTTTTTTTTATTCCTAGTAATCCCCTTAATTTTAATAGTGTTGTTAGAGACATTACCAGATAATGCATTTAGGGAAATATCCACTTCTTCCTCTAGCTCTTGTATGACAGGAGAACTCCCTGGGGATTCCTCTTCAGAAGTAGCTGACCCTTCCTCATATCCCACCAACATATATAATCGTTGTTTAATACACCTGTGACCCATCTCATACTTCTCATCACAATTATAACACAACCCTTTCTCCCTTCTTGCCCTCATCTGAGCATAGGTTAACTTTTTGATAGGGGGTAGTTTGAGGCTGCCACTACTAGTGGGTGATGGTGAGTTGGATTTTGGTGGAGTTACAAAGATTTTGAGCTGCTACTGCCCACTGAGAGTGGAGGAAGTCTTGAAAAAAATTTGGTTCCCCTAGATGCCCTCTCCAACACAGCTTCCTGCATTCTTGCTAGGTACATAGCTTGATTGAGTGTTGAGGGTGAATGCATTTGAACTGTCATCTTAATTTCATCCTTGAGCCCACCGACAAAGCTAGAAGTAAAATAAGCTTCATTCAAGTATTTATTCTTATAAATTATTAAGGCCTTGAGCACTTCAAAAAGTTCTTGGTAATCCAATACGGTGCCTTCTTGACAAAGCTTGTTGAACTCACCCGCCACATCATCATGTCCAAGCTCTTGAAATATAAAATTGACATCATTACGAGAATTCTTCCCACAATATTACTTACTTACCTACTTGATAGTCATGATACCACACATCGTCTTTGCCTTCTAAGTCAAGAGAAGCAACCATGACCTTCTGCTCCTCATCCATTAAATGTAGTTGAAAAAACTTATTACACTTACGAATCCAGGATCTAGGGTTGATTCCATCAAATTTACGAAAATCTAACTTGGGTTTGTGAGTATCTCGAAAATTGATTAGACAAGATATTGTGATTACCTCCTGTTTTCGAATCATTTTGATGTAAGAAGGGATTCTCCAGTAATCCATCGCCTGGTTTTTGTGTATTGAGAAACTTCACTTCCAGAGACGACATCTTAGAATCAAGTAAGCTTCCTAGTCCTGCTAACAACGCCGGGGAGAGTGTGGTCTGAGCTTCATCGATCTGCTTGTTGAGATCTTTGAAACCTTCACTTTGATTGTTGGTCAGTTCATTAACACGCTTATTCAAAGCGTCGAATTATTTCTGGGTTACCATAACTTCACAGTTCACACGGATCGAGTGATCTGATACCAATTGTAGTGATCTACACTACAATTTAGCTCATAAACAACTCAGGATCTCAAAGATGGAGATCAGATTTGGGAAGAGAAGTAAAAGAGAGAAAAGAAGTTTTTAGATTCAATTTTTAGCATAGGTCGAACAAGGACCAATAAACAAGAGTTATACCCACTCAACAAGGACAACACGTGTGCGAAACACACGTGTGAATTAACCAAAACAGAAATTCAAAGAAAACAAGTAAATGCTTGATTAACGGCTAAACAGGCTTCCTCTTAACCAATAGCCCAAAACTGGTTGCCTCTTAACCGCTGGCAGAGCCCCACAAGGCTAAGATTGTCAGTTCTATGAAAAAGCATGAAGCTCATTATAAACCTTTTCCTGTTCATTATAAGATCTTGAAAAATTTAAGTATTATGGCTTAGGAGGTATGATAGATTAAGTTATCCACCGAGAAGAATAAACTTGAACAACACCTGAAGATGATTTGTTTTAATTTTTTCAAAAAGAAACAAAAATATTTCTAGGTTTCGTTCTTCGCGGTTGGAGTTTGGAGGAATAAGATGGAAATCTTTGTTGAGTTTATAAGAATCGTGTAATATGTCGGTGGTAGTAGTTGAGGGTAAATTTGCCTAGCATTTTTAGGGACGACTCCAAAAGAATTAGGGGGACACAAAAAGACAAAATATGTTGAAAATACTTATATGTCCCTTCATAATCGGTAGTTTAGTTGTTTTTTTTATCTATCGATCACAAAATCTTATTTTTAGGGATACTCTATATTCGGTAGTATATGAACTATTTTGACTACTGAATATGGTTGGATATTTGCAAATAGATCGAGGATAATCGGAAGTCAGGATAACTTCATTTACTACCGATTACAGGCTCAACCAAAATTCAAAAAAAAAAAAAAGATTTTTGCGAAATCTCATTTTGGGGCTACTCTATATTCGGTAGTTATATGAACTATTCTGACTTCCAAATATGGTTGGATATTTCCAAAGAGAGCCAGGATAACTTCATTTACTACCGATTATAGGCTCAACCAAAATTCATAAATTTTTTTTTTTTGGCGAAATCTCATTTTGGGGCTACTCTATATTCGGTAGTTATATGAACTAGCTTGACTACCAATTATGGTTGGATATTTGCAAAGAGAGCCAGGATAATCGAAAGTCAGGATAACTTCATTTACTACCGATTATAGGCTCAACCAAAATTCAAAAAAAAATAGGATTTTTGCAAAATCTCATTTTGGGGCTACTCTATATTCGGTAGTTATAAGAACTATCTTGACTACCGATTATGGTAGGATTTCGACAAAGAGGTCTACTGTATAATCGGAAGTCAGGATAACTTCATTTACTACCTATTATCGGCTCAACCAAAATTCAGAAAGGAGAGGATTTTGACAAAATCTCATTTTTGGGCTACTCTATATTCGGGAGTTAAATAACCTAAATTCACTACCGATTATGAAAGCATTTTAGCCAAAGGACTACTTTAATCGGGAGTCAAGATAACTTTATTTACTACCGATTATGGGACAATCAAAATTCAAAAGATATAGGATTTTATTTTGGGGATACTTTATATTCGAAAGTTATATAAACTAAATTGACCCCCGATTGTGGATTAACTTCCCGATTGTAAAGTTATCTACCGATTATAAAGGGTAGTTTGGCCATTAAAAAAATGGGATTGTAAAGATATCTACCGATTGTGACCTATTTTGTCTTTTTATGTCGTCCCTAATTCTTTTAGGAGAGGCCCCTAAATATACTAGGTAAATTTGTCCAATTCAACAAATGGTTTAGACTCAGTTTCATTTAATGGGTTTTTTTTTTTATAAGAAAAGAGGTGCACCTCATACATTACAAACTGAAACAATGTTTTACAGGTTTACAACACAGTTTAATCGACCACCATCGACTTTCGATCTCTCAACAGTTCAAAGTATTCAAACATTACAACCAAAACAACCATACAAGTATTCGATCAAGGTTAAATGGCCATGTTTGTCTTGTTAAAAACAGAACCAAACAATCTAACATCATGCACAAAGCGCGAAATATTTGGATCAACAATTGATCCATCCATTTCTCGGGGTTTTCACGAGTAAGTTAAATGGCCATGTTTTGGTTGTTGAAGACAACACCAAACAATTTAACAACACTGCACTAGGCAATGGTGTTCGGATCAACAAATGATCCATCCATTTTTCATAAATTTTCCTAAAGTAACACACTAAAACTAAACTAAAGTAGCATCTAAAAACTGATTCTGTCTGGATCGGTCGGAAGCGGCTTGAATAGGTCTGCATCTGTGTCTGAGTCGGTGTCTGAAACTGAGTCTTGGTGATTGGAGTCTTGGTAACCATAGTTGTTGCAAAGGATGATGTTTCAGATGGGGTAGTTGATTCTTTTGCTGATGGAGTTGTTGTTGTTACTAGCTTTGTTCTTGGTGATGCTGTTTCTATCATATTCATTCAAACACAGTAGAAGTTGTTCTTCTTGTAATAGGAAGAACTACAACCCTTTGATTAAGTTAACAAGACAACAAACAAGAATTAACTAGTTGAAAAAGTACAGCAAGTTCACAAAATCAAAAACGCCCAAAAACAAAAGAAGGAAAACTAGATCTATAACTGCAAACCGTGAAAACAAAGCTAAAATCAATTAAAATTTAATCTGAACCTGGTAGTGAAAGATAAACTAGAAGAGGAAGAGTTATGGAGGATGATCTGCTCAGACCTGCTCCAAAGGAGCCGATCTGAGCAGAGGCGGCTTCAAGGTTTTAGGGTTTCTGGTATTATGTTTTAGGAAAGAGGAAAGAGGGAGAGGAGAGCGAGAGGAAGTGAATATATTTTTTGGGTTGAACATGAGTTTTCCACTCCCTTGATTCAAAACCCCCCCCTATAACAAAAGTGAATATATTTTGGTATAAACTTGAGATCCTCTATTTTGTACTAGTCAAGGTCAATCCTACTAGTAATTTTTTATTTTTTTTTAAATCTGTCAAGTGAATTGATTTGTGACCTCATGATTTATAGTGTGTATAGACTGGTGGGACTTGGCAATAAATTTCAATCTCATCCACTTGTGAATTATTGAATACCCATCTTCAACTTTATAGAAAGTTTCACCGGCACATTTTCCTTCTCCATCCAATAACATGGCAACTTTGTTGGATCTAGTTTCAGTCATCGGAATTCTCCTAGGAATTTTATCACCGAAAATCATGGGTCAGAACTGCGGCTGTGGACCAAACGTCTGTTGTAGTCGTTTTGGTATTTGCGAAACCACAAACCAGTCATGTGCTGTTGGATGTCAACAAGGTCCTTGCACTGCAACCCCTCCTCCGGCTACAAATGTTTCCATTTCAGATATTGTAACACCAGTTTTTTTCAATGGGATCCTTAGTAAAGCCGGCAGTAGTTGCTCCGGGAAGGATTTCTATTCCCGTGGGGCGTTTCTTGATGCTGTAAAATCATACCCTAAGTTTGGTAAAAGAGGAATCTATCAAAAACAAGAAATTGCCGCCTTCTTTGCTCATGTAGCTTATGAAACTGGCTGTAAGTTGTTCTAGGAAAACTTTTTAATGTATTTGTTTTTGATTTGATTCATGAGTTTAGTTGAATTAGGATTTCGCCAATTGAAAAGATTTGTCTTTCCTTCTGGCCACAGATTTTTGCTACATAGAAGAAATAGACGGTGCAAGCAGTGATTACTGTGATAAGACAAACACAGAATATCCATGTGCCTCCGGTAAAGGATACTATGGTCGAGGACCATTACTATTGTCATGGAACTACAATTACGGGGCTGCTGGTAAAAGCATTGGTTTCGACGGCCTCAACAAACCTGAAACAGTTGCCAAAGATCCTATCATCTCATTCAAGACGGCCTTGTGGTTTTGGATGAATAATGTCCATTCAATAATAACTTCTGGCAAAGGTTTTGGTGAAACAATCCGTGCGATCAATGGCGCCATTGAATGTAATGGGGGTAATTCCGCAACAATTGAGGCTAAAGTCGGTTACTATACAAATTATTGTACTCAACTTGGAGTGCCACCGGGGAGTAACCTTAGGTGCTAATGCAATTTACTAATTAGCGGGATTACTCTTTAGACAATGTTTTCTGTTACAAATGATTATTGGGCCGACCGAGCTAAAGCGATTAAGGTCCCTTTATACGGCCATTTTTTTGTAAAATCTAAGTGATCAATTACCACAAAAAGATTGGAAATGGTTAGGGCTGAAAAACCAAAAATGTCCTTCCCTTTTAGTCCAATTATTATAACTCTTTGTGTATTCTATCTTTTTTCAGGGGTATAATTGGAAAGCAAACTTTAATATAACATATCTAAAAGTCCGCTCCTTGAATTTTACCAATTTTATCTCGTTGGAAAGGTTATAAAAAACTCTACGCAACAAGTATAAACAACAATATCAAATTTGGAGTTTTTACGAAAAATTAGGAGATCTATATCATTTTAGGCACAATTTTAGAAAATTAAATGTATATCCATTATGCAAACCATCACAAATGATACATAATACTTTATGTAGCAAAAAATATTGGTTTATGCATCAACTAATTTTCCATTGCAACTAATAAAACGATGTACTCCATCCGTTTCAAGAAAAATGATACTATCATTTTAGGCACACATTTTAGGCACAATTTCAGAAAATTAAATGTATATCCATTATGCAAACCATCACAAAGGATACATAACACATCATGCACCCATATTTTGGTTTATAGATCGACTAATTTTCCGTTTTAGAAAAAATAATACTTTTACATCCTGTTTTAGAAAAGTGATACTTTCGTTCGTTTTGGGAAAAGTGATACTTTTTTTTCGTTTCGGAAAAATTATACTTTCGCTTTCATTTCAGAAAAAGTGATACTTTTTTTCTGAAATGGGGCGAAAGTATCATTTTTTTCAAAACGGGGAGAAAGTATCACTTTTTCCGAAACGAGGCGAAAGAATCACTTTTCCCGAAACGGGGAGAAAGTATCGGTTTTTCCGAAACGGGGAGAAAGTATCACTTTTTTTGAAACGAGGCGAAAATGTCACTTTTTCAAACGAGGTGAAAGTATTACCTTTCTCTCGAAACGACGAAAGTAGTTGTGGACAAACTCCATCTTCATATTCTTCTTCGGTCGGCCCTCCCACCGTGGCAACGGTCGTACTAGTACTAATTAGGTGATACGCTTGAGCGTTAGCAGAATAAATGATTATATATTTGTCCCAAAGAACGATTAATATTGACAAGAATGTGCCTAGGAGGAACCAAAAAATACAAAGAAGCATAAATCACACAATCATCTAGGAATGTTCATTGAGCCTGTTGTAACTGTACCGAAACTATATTCTTTGGGATCAACAACAGAGGCGGAAGTGATAAGGCATTCCTGTGTCTCTAGACTCTCTACCCCTCTCAAATTCTCAAGCTCTGTGGTTACTTGTCTCATTGTTGGCCTTTCTGCACCTTTCAACTTGAGGCATCTCCTGGCAAGCTCGGCAACTGCGACAATTTGTTCTACTGGCCCTTCATTCACTACTCGATCCTCAACAAGTTCGAACAGATTGTCTTCTTCCATCAACAAAATGAAATGCGCAGCAAGATTTCTATGTGGTCCAGAGTCTTCAGACCCCTCTGAAAAAATCGGCTTTTTTGCTGTCAGGAGTTCTACTAAAACCACTCCAAAGCTATATACATCACTCTTCTCTGTCAGTTGGCTCGTATTGAAGTACTCTGGATCCAAATATCCTTTTGTCCCAAGTACAACTGTGGCTAATTCCTTCTTGTCCAAAGGAATCAACCTTGATGCTCCAAAGTCCGCAATTTTTGCAGTGTAGTGTTCATCTAAAAGTATGTTCGCAGACTTGACGTCTCTGTGAATGATGGGTATAGAAGCTGCTGAGTGTAAATAAGCAAGTGCATTTGCTACTTCCACCGCAATCCTCAAACGGTTTCCCCAAGAAATGGAAGGTGCTTCATTGTTGTGATGGATGTGTTGGAAGAGGGTGCCGTTAGATATGTACTCATAACAAAGCAAGGGAACTTCAGTCTCTAAACAGCACCCTAAGAGCTTTACCACGTTTCGATGGTGAATCTTAGTGAGAATAGCAACCTCATTTATAAATTGCCTATTTTGATTCGGATCAGCTATCTTGGACTTCTTAATGGCAACTATACGGCCGTCAGATAAGGTTCCCTTGTAAACAGTTCCATAGCCACCTCGACCAAGGACTAGACTCTCATCGTAATTTTTTGTGGCTAATCTTAGCTCTTTTTCAGTAAAGATCTTTGATGTTTCTACACCACCTTCATTTAACACTAATTGTTGTTTTAATAGCAAACCGCCATTTTGCTGATAAAATTGTTCTCTCTGCTTGATTAATTTCTTTCTCTTCCGGAACAAGTAGTATAACCAACAGCTTGCAACTAATACCAAGAGCCCCAAACTTATACCTGCAAGGGATATTCAATACGAGTGTAGGTATTATGTGCCTCATGTAGCTGTACATGTATTAAGACCATTGAAGCAAGAAACAAGGAAAATATAGCTAGGCAAATAGAAATGTACCTAGAGCAACTGGTATTGTTGGAAAATGTTTCGTTCCTTTCGTATTAGTTTTAATGCAGCCTCCCCCTTCGATATGACTGAGATAAGGGTTACCCATGTAACCTTCAGAGCAAGTGCAGCGATACCCGGCATTATTGTTTAAATTGGTACACTTAGTGTTTACCTGGCATGCAAAAGTTGCCACATCTTTTCTTGCTTCTTCACATGTCTTATTCCCAATCGCCCAATCAAGGACGATAGGAATGTCGCTGCCTCTAGGCGTGGCCAAAAGATCTGATGAATTGAATCTGAACTTCTCATAATCAGCCACAAATGTAGAACTGCAAGGGTTATAGGATAAGAAGCTTGTGTCACCATTAGGATTAGCATCCCATGAAAAGCTAGTCTGAATCTCTTTTAACCCCTTGGCGATGGAAAACTGGCAACACCCAATGCCGTCGCAAGACCCTTCTTTTACCTCTCCCATTTTGTTACAGATTGAATTACATGTGCTGTTATATTCCTTTTTGAGCAGATCGTAACCAGAGTAAACCCCTGAATATCCACACCCTATCCCAAATAATCTGTTCTTTGTGTCTGAGAACGTAAACGGAGTCCCAAACAAACTTGTGGAGACAGTGGGTGCATTTTGTTCGAATTCACCGAGACTATTGTAGCATAAGCTAGCCGCCAGATTCTTGATGCGAATTTCGGTCTCTGTTATGCCTAATATTTCAAGGTTACCTATGCCAATGAATGGCTTTGGAGGGTTATAAGAAGTATTGCAGTAAATGTTGTAGCCATACCCGATTCCATGGATTGAGCATCCTCCTGCTCCTCCTCGCGGATCATCCTTACCTCCGGGAGTTATTCCGAATGGATACGGAATGCTAACATTGCCGCATTTGGCTTGGCAATCTTTCTTTGTCTGGCCGAAACCAGTGATTGACGATACTAATCTTAACAAGCAGAAGAGAAAGATTACAAGTAGTCTTTGAAGAAACATGATTCTAACTAAGAACTGAACTTTCTAGATTCAGTTAGTGATGGATAATCCTGTACATTACATCCCAGTTTTCCCCCACACAAATTGAACACCTTATCTTAATTAGAACTGGCCAGGGGAAAGTAATTTCAATCAACTATTCGGAAAATGACTAAACACTATTTATTTATTTTTTTTGTAGTCAAACTAGACGGCAAATCAACCACGCAAGTTGAGCTTGGTGGTGGGCACAGCATGGTGCATGCATGTATAAATGAAAACGGTCTAAAAGTACATGGAATACAAGATAAAATTTCAATAATTCAATCAAGACCCAACAAGCTTTATTAATGGGAGAGAGAAATTGACATACCTTTTCTTTTCTTTTTTGAAATCGATATACCTAGCTAGGCATTAGGGTGAAACAGTTTGTTATTACTGTTTGGATAGAAACTTAGTTTCCTTTTGTCATCAATACTAAATCTATAACACCACAGATTTTTTTTTCTTTAGCTTGGCTTGGCTATAAATCCAAGTTATAACCAAGAAATCACTGACTCGGCCTCTGCCTCGGCTCCAATCAGATGTCAGATCGTTTGTTTTGTATTTCGAGTTAGATCTGACTCGTAATCTTACACAGACCTAACCCCATTTGATTCAGAGAAATTGTCCCTGATTCACGAGACCAACCCATTGACTCATATTTTTTGAGTCAAGTGAGTCATATCTCATCGGATACAAATGAGTCAGGAAAAACCAAACAAGGTGTTAGACTCCATGTTTCTTGAGTTACTATACACTGATTCGCCATCCCATTAACTCAACTTTTTCCCACCACAGAACAGAGTTTGGTCACCGACTATAGCTTAGCTACTGCTACTTGTTCTTCCTCCAAATTCTTCTTCACACTCCTCAACTGATACAGTGCAATGATTCGAGGAAACCTCTTAGTCGCTTTAATTTCCTTCCTTTTAATCGTTAATGTTTCAGGTTTGTGTTCATATCTTCTATTTGTTGTTGGACTTAATTTACTCTGTTTCATCCCCTGCTCACCTTTTTGAAAGAAAATTTTGATTTAATTTTATGATTCATTAATAAAAACTTATCCAATCCTAAATGTTGTTGTTACGATCTTTTACAGCGGTGTCGTCGGCCACATTTACTATGATAAACAAGTGTAATCAAACAGTATGGACAGCCATAGTATCATTAAGTTCTACATCTCCTCTTAACACAACAGGATTTCCATTACAGAAAGATGAATCTAGAAATTTAACCATTCGGTCGTCATGGACCGGTCGGTTGTGGGGTAGAACCCATTGCAGTTCAAATTCAACAGGGAATTTTTCTTGCAGATCAGGTGACTGTGGTTCAGGAAAAGTAGAATGTTCAGGCGGAGGTGCAACACCACTAACGGCTACATTAGCTGAATTCTCATTAAACGCTCTTTCGGGACTTGATTACTACGACGTTAGTTTTGTAAATGGTTTTAATCTGCCCATGTTGGTGGTTCCGAAAGGTGGAAAAAGTGGCAACTGTAGTACCACCGGTTGTGTTGTGAATTTGACTGAAGTTTGCCCGAATGAATTAAAAGTAATGAGCCAAGATGGTAGCAAAGTTGCATGCAAAAGCGCGTGTCAAGCCTTCGGTGGTGATCCTCAGTATTGCTGTACTGGAAATACAAATTCGTGCAAACTGTGAACACGGAAATCAGGTTGCCCCAAGTGTTCACAAACAATCTCAACATACATTGAATACCCACCTCAAAGTGTGAATAAAGTATAAAAGGCCTAGATAGATGATGATTCATTGATTCCAAACCCACCTCCTCAATATCCAAAATGATAGATCTAAGATAAACACATAAATAAAACTATATGAACGTTAAATGTAAAGAAGACGATAATTTACGTGGTTCAGCACTAAGGCCTACGTCCACGGGTCTGGGATAATCACTATAAAGTAAACGGTTACAAAATTAATCACAAGATCTTCGTATACATCAACCTCATCCGGTTGATACTCATACTTACTTCTCACTGTTCTCTCTCCTATTTCTCGGTTTTCTACACTCGACCTCCTCTCTCCTGTGGAAGGGATGTACATATATATATCTAAACTCGGTGGGTCCATTAACAAAGAGCTGTTGAAATCTTATCTTCTTGTGCTCTGTGCATGGTCCGCGGACTCCCCTATCACTCCGCGGCCTCTACAATACCCACATTCATTACGCTGACCAATCCTCGCTTCCTCCGTTGGTTGTCCGACACGTGCCTCCGAGCGAGCATTAAATGTGAGTGGTTGGGTCGGTCCGGTCACAGCCAAAGCGGTGTCGGTCCTCCTTGTCACGTCCGTGTCAGTTGGACTATCCCTAGCCGTTGATTACATCTCTTCTCGTGATGGGGTAGAATAACTCCTTGGTGTTGCGCGGATTGCCTGCCTTGGATGAATTGATTGAATATTGTTGAGAAGGAACTTAACTTAATTAAGAAGTTTTTATGTATTCTCTCATAATATTTTTGGTACTTAAAGAAATTGTATTATTTTTTATATGAATTGATTGAATATTGATATGAATTGAATGAATGTTGATCTGAATTGAATGAAGAAACTATTGTTGAATGTGGATGATGGAGCAAATTTAACGCAAGCATGGTCGTATCGTGCAATCTCCACAAACATTGATCCCGCCCAAGGTCATGATAACTCCTTAATTTCTTGAAGCAACACCACCGATGGAGAGGTCCCAAGACCGGTTGACTCGACACGTGTTCGGGAGATCCACGCCGTAAACATGGACCTAATGAAGGAAGCGATTACCGATACTCGACTTCCTCATCAATCTAACATCTGGGCCAAGTGATCCATGCTCCCCAGGAGATCAAGAGCAGGGGACTAATATCCCGAATGAACATGCTCAAATCAACTGGTTTCCACCGACCGGAAGCCGACGGACCAGGAGGCGACCATGTTAATAGAAAACTTATGTGAGTTGCCGCATCTCTCCAAGGACCAGCGAACAAAGACGTTCTCTCGCTATCAACCGAATAGCACTAAACACATCACTAATTCCTACACCCGCGAGGACTCCAAGGATCCCCGGAAGATCCGTCAACAATATTATTTTCACCGATGACGACATGATGGTAGAAGATGGTCACAACCGGGCCTTGCATGTTTCGACTCGTTAAGAACATGGAGTTTCGAAGAGCACTCATTGACACGGTGCATCTTCCAATGTCATCACTCTCAAGACACTCAAAGCCGCCAGGGTACGACCTAACGAAATCATACGACAACCCACTACGATGACAAACATTTGAAGGCAACCAAACTAGCACATACGGCTACATCAACTTGAGCCGGCGTAGGGCCAATCCAATCAAGCGTGAAGTTTGAAATAATTGAAAAAGAACCAGACTATTACATGATACCGGGAAGGCCGTGGCCGCACAACCTCAAAATCGTACCTTCAACATACCACCAATGCCTAAAAACGGATGAACGGAGAAGTTGTTCGTATTCCCGCATCACTATCCCCCTATGCACCCGTCTACGTGTAGAAGCACATGGGTCGAAGGAGGGTTCAAAAGGCATGGCGACCAGATTCACGCCTTCGCTACCAAAATGGACGTTGCTCAGTATAGCGACAACCGGAGATACCCGCAGAGGGGACCACCCTCCACCATCTCCTCAAAAGGAAGACCCGCCGGTCTTTCGCCACCGGGATGTAACCCGTGCCCGCACCAAGCGAGAGTGCACCTTACATGCAAGACGGAGCAAAAAGGAAAGCTCACGCATTATCACCGCCGTTAGCAATTAGTAGGGGAGACCATGACCCGGCCTCTCCGCCTCCGAAGGAATGTCTTCACAATGACCAGGAGGAAGTTCCGATGCCCTCAAAAGCTACAAGATGGGACCGACTTAACCACCGACGAACTCGAGATCACAATATAGTGGAATGAGGGATTTCCGCTACCTATCCCGATCAGTTCAACTCTACATCTCCGCGGACGCTCAAAGCTAGTCAACCTACTAAAAGAATACCAGACGTATTCGCATGGACTTACGAAGAAATGCCTCGGCTTGGATGGAAAACTCGGTCACCCACCATCCGCACGTAATACCCGGTCCAAACCAAGTCAAGCAGCCTCCAAGACAATTCAGACACGACGTAGAAGAACAAATCAAGGCGGAGGTCCAAAAATTACTAGCCGCTGGATTCATCAAGCCTATTCATCATCCTACTTGGTTGGCCAATATCGTTCCGATTAAAAAGAAGAATGGTCGATCGGATGTTGTGTCGATTTCGAGATTTGAACAAGTGCTGCCCAAAGACGATTTTCCGCTACCTAACATTGACATGCCGGTAGACGCTACCAGGTGGACATGGTATGTTCTCTTTCATGGATGGATATAGCGGCTACAACCACATAAAGATGTATGAGCATGACGCGAGTAAGACCGCTTCCGAACCCCTCTCGGAAACTTCTATTACATCGTAATGCCTTTCGGTCCTCAAGAAAGTCTGCTACTTACCAACGCGCCATGACTACCATCTTCCACGATATGATGCACAAGCAAGTCTAAGATTACGTAGATGACGTGGTGGTTAAATCGAAGACTCGAGCGGATCATCCGAAACGCCGCGACAAGTGTTCGAAAGATGCCGCGAATACAAGTTGAAGATGAATCCTTTGAAATGCGCCTTTGGTGTCTCTTCGGGAAATTCTTGGGATTCCAAGTGACAGCAGCGAGAATAAAAGTTGATCCAGCTCCAAACGCAAGCTATCCTCACGATGCCGCCACCACGAACTGTAAAGGAGATCCAGTTTCATGGGCAAGGTAAACTACATTCGTCGCTTCATACCAGGGTTGGCACAAATCACCACTACGTTTACTCCTCTCGCTAAAGAAAGGAGCGAATTTCGCATGGGCTACGCCTCAAGAAAAGCGTACCGAAGATCCAGCAAATCTTTAATCCTCTCCAGTAGTCATGAAGCCTCCTATGCGAGGGAAACCACTATTTCTCTACAAACCTTTAGCGATCTTTGCCGTTGGAGCTCTCCTCGCACAAGAAGACGACAAAGGAATGGAATACCCCATATACTATTTCGCCGAACGTTGAGAGACGCCGAACTCGTATACCCCAAAGCGGAAAAGGCGTGTTTAGCACCGATTATTCCATCCGTAAGTTCGTGCACTACCTCCTCTCCAATAAAGTGGTGCTAGTATCCAAATCGGACCCATTAAAGTTTCTCCTCTCGAAACCTTGCCCCGATAGGGAGGCCGGCTAAATGGCTCCCGCAACCGTCGAGTTCGACATAACGTGCGTTTCCCAAGGGCCATAAAGGGACAAGTCACGGACTGATTACCGCATTCCGAGAGAAGACACCGCAGAATTACGAGAAGATCTCCTAGGAGATCTTCCAGATATCTTTTTAGTCAAAGAGGAAACGTGGATACTGTTCTTCGACGGCTCTTCCACCCCCCAAAGACTAATACCGGAGGAGCGGGTGTTGTACTAGTATCTCCCGTTGAGAAGTCTTCTCGCACTCTTTCAAGCTAGACTTTCCGTGCACCAATAACTCAACCCGAATACGAAGCTTTCCTCATCGGACTATCACTAGATAAACAAGTCGGGGCCACGCGTTTGGAGATAAGAGGAGATTCCAAATTACTCATCAACCGGGTAAACGGGATCTATACATTGAAGGAACTAACGCTGGCACCATACAGATCAAGCACAAAAACTACTCAATTATTTTGCCGGCAACCATCACACATGTCGGCCGTAGCGAAGAACAAGCATGCCGAACGCTTAGCTACACTAGCCTCAAAGTCTGCAGTTCGAAGGAACCGAGGAAACCACCGACAAGAAAAACGGCGAACGATAAACCAACGTGGCTTTCACAACCTGAAAGCCGAAGACGATGACCGGAGAACTCCTATCATTCAAGAACTCAACAACTCACTTTTTCAAGGGAAGGTCGACCTCAAGACTTTGCGGAATTTCTTTATGCTTCAAGGTGTTCTCAGATCGCCGAAATCCAGACGGCTCTCGTCAAGGTGTCTCGGAAAGAGGAAGCACAACAGCGACTTGAACATATTCATGCCGAAGTCTGTGGAATAACATCAGTGGTAACCCTCTACCGTCGTTTACAACGACTTGGATACTACTGGCCGGAGATGGAAACCCAATCCCGATTGCTCCAAAAAGCGTGTCCAAATTGTCAAGCGCCCCCATGTCAGTCAGAAATCCTCAACATCAGCCATACTGGGGACTGGCGGGAGCCGTACATCACTTTCCTTCGCGATGGCATTCTTCCTACTAACAAAGAGGATGCGTCCAAACTAAGACATAAGTCCAAAAGATTCGTGTTCCATGATGGGGTTTTATATCGCAAGAGTTTCGGGGGAGGTCTACTAAGGTGTTTGAACGGCACAGAGGTCCCGCTTATGTTAAGAGAAATGCACGGCGGCGAACACCAAGGAAAAACAAAAATTATTCCTGCAGATACACGAGAGGTACTACTGGCCGACCATGGAAGACGACGCGGCTACCTTCGTTCAGAAATGCCGAGAATGCCAGATTCATGGAAACCTCATCCACGCGCCTCCAACACCCTTGCACGCAATAAGTAGCCCATGGCCCTTTTATAGCTGGGGACTCGACATCATCGGGAAGATCAACCCCCCATCCTCAAAATAGCATGAGTACATAATAACCGCGACCGAGTACTTTACCAAGTGGGTTGAAGCTGTCCCGCTGAAAGGAACCACTGGAGCCACAATCGCGGCATTCATCAAGGAGCACATCATCTGCCGTTTTGGCGTACCTAAACACGTCATCACCGACAACGGCACGCCTTTCGCTAACAAGCAAGTACAGGAACTACTTGAGAGGTACGGAATCAAACAAGTCTTCTCTACCATCTATTATCCCCAGGGAAATGGGCAAGCCGAAAGTACCAACAAGACTCTGATCCGAATCCTCAGCCGAACAGTACATGACAATCCCAGAACCTGGCATGAGCAATTGCCAATGGCTCTCTGGGCGTACAGAACATCTCCTAGAAGCTCCACCGGCATGTCTCCTTACTCCCTCGTCTACGGTACAGACGCGATCCTCCGGGCAGAATCAAGATCTCGTCCGCCAGAATTGCCACAATAAGCGGACCCCGGTGGAACGAAGCCGAATCACTCAATGCCGACTGCGGAATCGGATACTCTAGACTCCAAAAGATCCCGGCGAGAGGAACATGCACAAATATACGAAAAGGATTTCCGTAGGCGTACAACAGCCATGTAAAAGACCGCCAAAAACATCCAGCAAGACGCATCAAGACCAAGTTTTCTCCCAAATGGGAAGGGCCGTACATAATCACTAAAGCATATATCAATGCAATTTACTATAAGATCATCAAAGAAGATGGGGAAAGCTAGAGACAAGTTATCAACGGAAAATGGCTTAAGGCATACTACGCCTAATCATTCCCGCAACATGCTACATCAAAAGTGTGAACTTCCAAGGGCATTCTCTCCGCTTTTACTTTCTTTCTTACCGCTTATCGAATTTCAATACAAAGCCAAAGGATTAACGAATCTCTTTATTTTCTTCAAAAAAAAAACAAAACAAAAAAACAAAACAAAAAAAGAGAGAGAAAGGGGAGCCTTCGAATCTCATAATGCAAATCAGAAAAGCCCATCTAGTAAATTATAATCCCTACAGAATATCATCTTCAATCGGCCATGATATCTTTCGGTCCTACTCTTCAAATCTCGAGTTAACTTTTCAATCTTCCGAGACTCCAGGCCAAAACTTCCTCTTCTTCCAAGATGGCTTTCGTGGCGGGAATCACACCAAAGAATACCAGCCACGTCGACCTTCACAATATTGAGGCGGTGACGAAACGATTAACGTTAAATTCCAAAGATTCGCAGAGTAGACACCATGTTCTCCCACTTTTGAATGGGCGACTCCACAACAAAGATGAATGGACACATTCTCCATCTCAAAGAATCATTGGCAAAAGACAATTCACTACGGAAACCAAAGCGGACGAACAGCACTTCACCACGCTCCTGGTAGCAATATGGCCGTACGTCTTCCATACCCTCGTATAAAGGGCTACGAATTCTTTCCGCACCAAGAAACCGCCAACATTCCGATAATTGGAGGAGAGACACCTCATACGAGTCCAAAACGATAAACCTGCAGAAGGGTATTCATGACAAGAGAGCCCTAAATCAGCATTCTCCAAGTCTGCAGCAGTCAACAAGGTCGGACTTGATGGAAGAGGAACAACTAGGTCATCCTCGTCGATAACAGTGACGCATGCTCCAACAGGATATCTCTGCACAAAAAGGAAATTTCCCCATTTACACAACAAGCGTTAAAGTGTGTGTCAAGTCAAGAAGAAGAAAACATACCTGGTATGATTTTCTTAACCCGAATAACATTTGTTGGGATGCTCATGCAAGAATCGACCTCGCGCCCTCATCCGGAGAACTGATCGGTTAGAAAATGACTCGAATCTGCGTGACATGACAAAGAGAGAAATCCAACAAGAAGAATCTTTTCTCAAACAAGGAATATGATGCAGTTGCGTTGGGTATAAATACGGGATTTTAAAAGGGAAAGGAAACAATGAGGGACATAACGCTTTCAGATTTTAGCATGAACAATTCCCTAATTGAAGCCGCACGTGAAGGAAAGCAAAATAAGGAAACTTTGCTATCTGGAGAAACGCCTACTCCCTCCTTATTTACATCGGTCACGCCTGCAAGCACGGCTTCCAAGTTGCACCGCCCCACCAATTGCGCCGACCTCCCAATGGCCGCCCAAGTCACGCCCGCAAGCACGCAAGACTTCTACACTTTGCGCCGGTCCCACCAACTAGCACACTCGCCTTCCCAACTCATGCCAACTTCCCAATGTCGCCCAAGCCGCACCCTGACCCCCACCAATTGTGCCAGCCTCCCGATTTGTGCAAAACTACCGAGAGGCAAGGATTCCAAATCCTATTTATAAAAGGTCGACAAGCCCCCTTCAATTCTCTTTACGATTTGTTGTTGATAGTTTGTCACCATCTTATGCTTACCTCGCAACAAAGCCCCTATTCCGAGCTAGGGGACTTAATGTTGATGGTGGTTTTTAAACAAGGGGTAAAACGTAAACCCCATGACCTAGTGTTACCCGCAACACATTAACTAAGAGCATTTAACTCAAGTGTGAATAATTAATAGGGGTATTTTTTAAAATACCGATTAGGGTTTCGACACAAAACCCTAATTCCAAAACAAAGTCGCATATCGCGCACCATGGCAAAGAATGCTAAACCAAGCCGCATATCTGCGCACCATGGCAACAATGCCAAACCAAGCCGCATACTGCGCACCATGGCAACAATGCCAAACCAAGCCGCACCCTGCGCAACATGGCCGCAATTCCAAACCAAGCCGCATACTGGCACCCTGCGCACCATGGCAACAATGCCAAACCAAGCCGCAACCTGCGCACCATGGCAAGAATGCCAAACCAAGCCGCACACCGCACCATGGCGGCGAGCCATATTTCTAAGCGCTATGCCTTTGGCACACGCCAAATGTGGCGCCCTAGGCTTGCAAGACTTGCAACTAGGTCAACATGGCCGTACGTGCCATTGGCACATGCCAACACGTATCGCAAGCCATGTTTCCAAGCCGTTATGCCATTGGCCCACGCCAAATATAGCGCCCTAGGCTTGCAAGACTTGCAACTAGGTCAACATGGCCGCACGTTCCATTGGCACATGCCAACACGTACGCAAGCCATGTTTCCAAACCGCTATGCCTTTGGCCCATGCCAAATATAGCGCCCTAGGCTTGCAAGACTTGCAACTAGGTCAACATGGCCGTCACGTGCCATTGGCACATGCCAACACGTTTCGAAGCCATGTTTCCAAGCCGCTATGCCATTGGCCCACGCCAAATATAGCGCCCTAGGATTGCAAGACTTGCAACTAGGTCAACATGGCAGTCGTGCCAATGGCACATGCCAACACGTATCGCAAGCCATGTTTCCAAGCCGCTATGCCATTGGCCCACGCCAAATATAACGCCCTAGGATTGCAAGACTTGCAACTAAGTCAACATGGCTGTATGTGCCATTGGCACATGCCAACACGTATCGCAAGCCATGTTTCCAAGCCGCTATGCCATTGGCCCACGCCAATATAACGCCCTAGGCTTGCAAGACTTGCAACTAGGTCAACATGGCCGTACGTGCCATTGGCACATGCCAACACGTATCGCAAGCCATGTTTCCAAGACGCTGCACCATTGGCCCACGCCAAATATAGCGCCCTAGGATTGCAAGACTTGCAACTAGGTCAACATGGCCGTACGTGCCATTGGCACATGCCAACACGTATCGCAAGCCATGTTTCCAAGCATATGCCTTTGGCACACGCCAAATGTAGCGCCCTAGGCTTGCAAGACTTGCAACTAGGTCAACATGGCCGTACGTGCCATTGGCACATGCAAACACGTATCACAAGCCATGTTTCCAAGCCGCTATGCCATTGGCCCACGCCAAATATAGCGCCCTAGGCTTGCAAGACTTGCAACTAGGTCAACATGGCCGTACGTGCCATTGGCACATGCCAACACGTACCGCAAGCCATATTTCCAAGCCGATATGCCATTGGCCCACGCCAAATATAGCGCCCTAGGCTCGCAAGACTTGCAACTAGGTCAACATGGCCGTACGTGCCATTGACACATGCCAACATGCTCGCTGGTAGCTTTTCTACCAAGGCCACAGCCCTAACGGCCACGCATGCCATTGGCACATGCCAAACACACACGCTGGTAGCCTAACTTGCAAACCGTGCAACCTACCACCAAGGCATTCCGCACATGCCGATGGCACATGCCACACACGCCACTAGCAGCTCTGGCATTACCACTTACGCTCGAGGTGCAACTCGCAACGAAGGCATTCCGCACATGCCACATGCGTCCCTAGCAGCACCACTTGCACTCAAGATGCAACCAACACTCGAGACATCAACACAAACTGGGGGATACTTTTTAGGGTTTTGGTTTGGCGGTCACAGCATGCATCGTACACTACGCTCACATTAAGAAAGCGTGAAAAGGAATAAAGCGGTCAAATAAAAGAGGAAATAATGGTGAAAACGTTTTCACCCATTAACACCTTGCGGTTACCACCTCCTCCCATTATTTCACCCTTTACTCTCTTCCTTCATGAGGCCAGGGTACGTTTCAATCTCGACTTGTATAAATAGGTCTTACCTATTTCCACCCACAACAAGTCTCGGTCGCCAGTGAAAAATACTACACTCTCGAAAGGCAACTTTGCAAGCTCTCCCAAAAGCTTTCATCTCTTGCAAGCTTCCCAAGCTTCCAATTTCGATACAAGTCGAGACGCTACTCTCCTAGAATTATTCTGGTCTCAACACCTTTCTTTGCTTCCCTCCCCAAATCAACCCTTCTCCCGCACTTTGTGACCGGGCAAGTCCGGAAACGGCCATTTCTTGGTTTAGGCCTGACTTGTACAGATTGATCTCTAATCTATAAAGTGCTCACGTGCGGACATTTGTTTAGGGTTTGAACCGGTTTCTCGCTCACCTACCGAAATTACCGAAATCGGCAGAAATGATTTTTACCCATAAACAGACACGTAGTAAGGGTTTATGTTTGTTACAAAATGACACGCAGTGATGGGTCTAATGTGTAACGACCCTCTTGTTACAAAAAAATCGTAATGGCCCACTCTTGTTACGAAAATCCATGTATTAATGGCTTTACCATTATTGAACAACTAATAATACTTGGGAAAACTGGCTAGATGCTTTGATGAACACACAATTGAACAAATTAAGAAAATTCAGTTAAATGGTGCAAACCAAGAGGACACACCCCACTGGATTCTAAACGATACAGGTAAATTCTCTGTGAAATCCCTCTATAATAAGATCAACACTAGTGGCTATGAAGATAAAAAATGGAACCTAATCTGGGATATGAAAATTTCTCCTGCTGTGAAAATCTTTATCTGGAAGGCAGCCCATTCCATACTTCCAAATAGTATGAGAATGGCGGCCATTTTGCCAGACATAAATACTAGATGTAAACTGTGTAGTGAAGAACCAGAAACCTTAAACCATTTATTTCTAGAATGTAAGTTTGCTAAACAAGTGTGGATGCATTTTAACTTTGATATGCAATTCATAAAAAATGGAACTAATAACTTTCATGAATGGTTATATAACTGTTTTCAAAACACCAATAGAGGTGGTTTTGGCATAGATTGGCATGTCTTGTGTAGTGTAATAATTTGGCAAATATGGAAAGCCAGATGCAACATAACCTTTAAGAAAGAAACTCAAAATAGTGAAAAAACAGCAAACAACATCATTAAATTCATAAAAAGTTATGGAACAGTTCATAGGTCTGATTATGATATTATGCAACTTTTGTATTATAACCCTCTGAATGATACTTCTCTCAAAGTTACTACTGATCAACCACAGAGACAAACAGGATTAATGGATATGAAAATAAACATAGTCCTAACAAGATTGAATTCTGGAGCAAAGTCTGGTATTGGACTAACTCTTTGTGACTCTACAGGACACATTAGGGAAGCTAGAGGTATTCACGCAGAGTGCACAACCACGGAACAATTTGAGAGAGCTGGAGCAGAAGCGGCTTTCCGGTGTGCAACATAATGGAGTGGACACTCTATCACTTTTAGGAGTGACTCAGAACCTACTCTCTTGCTGCTAATAGGAAAATACGCTGCTGCAAAGGAGCAAAGATACAAGAACAGCTCTGCAGAAGGAAACATAACTTCGCAACATATAAACTTTAAAGCTTTAGCATTTACTCTTGTTTTAATCAGTCATGCCAATAAGAGAAAACCCAAATCTACAAATAAGTTCCAATAAGAAAACACTTGCATTACACTAATGCCAATTTCTTTGTTGTTATTGATAGAACTAGGAAAATGGTATGATGCATCTCAATGTTTACACAATGTTATTGAATTTTGATACCACCCTAGGAAACCGATTCACATTATTCTTTTTAATTGTGCTTTCGAAAATATCCATGTTTACACAATGTTATTATCAAATTTATTTTGAGTTGCAAATATACCATCTCAACTTACTAATTTTGGCGACGATCTCATGGTTTCATGACCGCCCTAACCAATAATCAACTAGCTATTTACAACATTGTCACAGACTTGATAAAGATACTTACGATGTTGCCTGATCCAATTGATAATGGGATCATCTCTCTTATTCTACCTTACAATGATACTTAAGTATTTTAACTGTCTATTGGAAAGTATAAAACAAATGGAAATATCTAGCACATGATCCGGACCTAACGATCGAAGCAGATCTGACATTGATGATGCCTCCCTCCCAAGAGATTTCCCTTTCTGAATCAAAGACTTTCCAACAAGAAATCTTAAAATACACGAAGACCCGTTGCATATGGAGTAGATACAAGCCAACTTGATCTCTTTTATTTTACACGTATTCCTACGTTCTGATGAGATAGGACACACTATAAAAGGGCATTCTTAGAGAGCTATTTCCTCATCCATCCAAAAAGTTTAAGACTAAATTTTCTTTCAATAGCGAACCAGACATGGGAAACCAAAAATTCATGAGTTTATTTCTTGTTGTGGTTGTGATCTTATCCATCTTTTTTACTTCCGCGGACGCTGGTTACTGGGATTGTATGTCCACGGGCAGCGGGTGTGGACGTTTTACTTTCAATAGATGTTGTGCCCCATTGTGGTGCAGTGAAGGTTTTTGGGGGTACGGGGGTGTTTGTAAGGAGCCAGTCAAGGAACCAGGGATGGGCTTTGCCGTGCTCGTGCCACCACCACCAAAATTTTAAAATGCAACCTTATTTCATTTTTTAAAGGGTTTTTTTGGAGAAAAAAGAATACCCCCAGAAGTTTATTTATTGGATTTTTAATCCTGCTTCTGTCGAGTGATTGATTATGGATGGGCTTAATGTGTTCTTTGTATTTCTTGTTTATCTAGTATAATCCAGTTGTTTTTTGGTCAAGTACTGCAACCAATTCTAGCTAGCTAGCACTAATTAGATTGGTCAATTAATATTCATGCTTTATCCGTTTCTTATGTCATGTTTTGCTTTGTGTTTGTTTGTAGTTCTTGTTCATTAATAAAATCAAGCCGGATCTTCACTTTTAATTTCTTGTGATTTTTCATATACTGTTTTTACACGAAAACAAATTTTAGCTCTTAATTAATTATAAATTTTAAAAGACCTAAAAATGCTTATCAAATTGTATGATTAAACAGGAAAAAAAAAACGGGTTTTATGGAATTCCTATTGGAAATGGGTGCTATCAATTTGATTACTAGTTCGTTTGAGAATTGAGTCACAGTATTTACTAGGGTATGACCCGTGCCGTTATTCGTTGTTGTAGAATGTGGACTTGCTAGCTTATTCGATGTTTTATCAACAATTTTTTATATAATCTGGGGATTTTTTTTTTACGGGTAATATTGGTAAAGATAGTTCACACCCTTATTTAATTAGTTTAAGATTTATCTATATATAAATAATAAACACCACATATTTTTATGTCGTTGCATATTCCCTTTGTAAATCTAAATTGGCATGGTGTTCGTTATAATGAAGAAGGATAAAATTAAAATTGTTACCTTTGAAAATTAAAAGCGAATCAAAATGAATCATAATGATTAACTAAGTGAGCCAAAAAGCGTTGACCATTGTGCAATTGTTGAGCAAAAGAGCATTCCAGCCTCCTGTCAAGAAAATATGTTTCCTCCCCTAAGCCTGATTGTTATAGATCATGTTTCAGCAAACTTAGATTACTTTCTTTTGTCACATTTTCTTTTTTCACCGGAGAGCACTTCATCATTTTAATTTTAAAAAAAATGAAAGAAATTTCAAAACATTAGGTCAATAGTACGGGAGTTTGAAGTTTGAAATTTCACTTAGAAAAACCGGTTAAAATTAGATCAAACACCCATGCAGGGAAAAGGGTAATATGTTGGGTGCGGTTTGACCCATTACTGAACCCGCGTTTTAGCTGAAGGTACTGTTTCAGTCGAGGTGACTTACTATTTTCTTTTCAAGATACTATTTAACTACTGCATTATTATTTTACTTTTGAGAGTTTTATTTTAAAAAGCAACGGAAACACTATGTTTTTTTTTCTGCAATGAATCGATCTTAAAAATAAATAATTTTCTATTTAAGGTGCGCACCTTATAAGGCTATTTTTTAACAAAAAATACAGTATATCACTCTCGGATATTGGAAAAAATCAAAATAGCAAATGCAACACTACAAATATTTGAGAACCATATCCAAGGCACACCAACCATCTCCTCTCAGATGATATGAGTTACCACGTATGATAAAAACCATTGCTTAACTCACAAGCTGATACAAATGATATGAATTATTTCAAACAATAATAATCATCTCTTGTCTCACTGGTTGTATGGTTATCAAATGGTATGAATTATCTTTAAGAACCAATGGTCATCTCATTATTAGGTAGTATGAATAGCCAGTACTGCAACTACCTCTTACCAAAATATTTTATAAACTACTAGGGTTGCAATCATCTCAGAATAGATGGTATAAACTGCAAAGCAACAACCAACACTTTTCAGACGATATGAACAACCTTCCGGAGTTGTGCTGAACCGCTTAGCGGCTGCCTACATACCCTCTCCGTTGCTTGAAGGGATCATATCATTTGCCTCGGCTAGTGAGTTAGGAAATGGTTATTATCGTGCGAGATAACTAATATCATCTGAAAACGGATGGTTGTTGCATTTTAAGGAAATTCACACCATCTAGCGAGGAATGGTTACTACACGGCAGTTCATACCATCTTCTAGGACATAATTGGCACCCCCACTACATCTGTATGAACCGTTTGGGACGGTGAGTTTGTCAGGCCTAAGTGGCACATTGTCAGGCCCACTGGGGCACCCCACCTATGGGTGGATACCCGGAAGATCGTTGCGGCAACGATGGCTGGTAACCAGAACTAACCTGACATTGACACTGGCCATTCCTCACCCGTCTGATACGGTGTGTGTTGTCAGGCCCACTAGGGCACCCCACCACCTCGGTGGCTACTCGGAAGAGCATTGGCACTGGCCGATGGTGGCTGGTATCCAGAACTACTCCGACAATTCTGACATTTATATGACCCTTAATCGAGGTTTCTGTTCAGCAGAATCTCAGCCTGTGAACCCTGGTGTTCGCTTGGAGATGATTGTCTAGCCAGATCCCTAACAGAAATTAATTGGTCGTTACTTATGCTTGACCATGAAGAACTTGTGCATTAACAATTCTGCTTAGCAATGTCAGTCAAACTTGATAGGCGCCTCGATTATTACAAATATTATTGTGTATTTGCTCTGCGTAAATAACAGAGTTAGAGATTTGAAGTGGATGCTACTCAATCTTATTGTTTTTAAATATCCAGAGATTTCTCGCAGGATATGTTCCTTCTTAATTAGGGGAAAAAAAACAATCGATTCATCGGACTTTCGTACTAATAGTACGTGCCACTTGATGCGAATTCATTTGTTGTTGGTAGTCAATTCAGCAGAATTCAAACTTTGAATTCAGCTCGAATCTTTCTCATAAAAAAATTTCTGCAAACCTGGATCTGACTGGTTTATATATTGTAGATACAACTTGCTCAATTTAAATTTAGTTATCCCTATCTTTTGCTCTGATGAGACATGGCTAGTCGTTTTCATTGAAGGCTCATTGACTGAAATGGCACCAAATATAAAAGGACACTCTTAGAGAGCTATTTCCTCGTCCATCAAAAAGTCTAAGAGTAAATTTTCTTTCAATAGCTAACCAACCATGGAAAGCAAAATATTCATGAATTTATTTCTTGTTGTGGTTATGATCCTCTCCATCTTTTTTGCTTCTGCAGATGCTCAATTAAGCTGTATGCCCGCGGGTGGAGGTTGTGGATCTGGCATCCTTCTTCAATGTTGTTCCCACAGGTGTGTTGGTGGTAATCCGATGAACACGTGGGGGGGTACTTGTCTGTAGTGATTTGTTATGATCATGGGCTTAATGTGTTCTTTGTATTTCTGTCGTTTATTTATAATCTAGTTGTTTTTTGTGTTCTTCAATAAATATCATTGAAATGTTATATTAATGATCAGCTAGTACTAGATAGTTATATGCAGGTCAGGTGCGACTAATCCAAGCTAGCTAGCTGGTACTTGCTTATGTTATGTTTTTCTTTATGTAATTTGTGTCTCTTGTTCATTGATAAAATTAAGCCCGATCTTCCCTTATATTTTCTTGTGATTTAAATACATTGTTTTGACATGAAAACAAATTTCACCTCTTAATTTAACAGCTTAGTTACATGTACTCTTATTCCTATTGAAAATAAAATTAGAAAATTTATTGAAGTATGAAGGATACATATATCCAAAAGGAAAAATATATTTATAAATGAAGAATAATCAAGCCCATTCTGCTCATCTCAAAGAAAAACATTGGAATCTTAATTATAACACCACCACCAATGAAAACTGCAGTACATAGCTAGATGAGAATGCTGCAACAATTACACAGATGCGACATTCTGTCGTGCATAAACGCACTCCAACAGCAATGGAGTTCGGGGCAACGTTCTTCACACCCACAGTTTTAGAAATATGAGGGTTTCTTCACACCTCATGTCATACCGATAACATTATTTTCACCGTGACAATAAGAATAATCTAGAGCATTAACTACACCACCACCTCCTATTCTGCAATATTCCGGGCCAAGCAAGCAAAACGAACGAAATTTAAGAGGAAAAATCTAAAAAGAATCAGGAAATAATTATCGAAGGATTGAATTGAAGTAGATTAATTAATTTTTTAGTGATAGTAGAATCATCATAAAGAAAAAATGTTAGGATCCTTAGTCTCACATTACCTAAGCCAAGGTTAAATTGAACCAAACAGAGTTCAAATCATACTGGATACTCTCTACAACCCGATTTGGCATTGAATCATTCCAGTGAACAACCTCACTAAGACTAACTGCATGTTTAGCTAGCAAATTTGCAATATTATTTGCTTCACTAGGAAATACGTACATAAACAAGAATTAAAATTCCTTGATAAATCAATACTATCTTCAAGCAGATTTCTGGGTAGTCCATTTCACATCATCCATATTTCCGTTAATTACAAACACCAAATTTAACCAATGACTTTCCAGATGCAGGTTTTGAATCCTTAACTCCATTCCACCTAACTGCTTCCATTAAGGCCTTTGCTTCTGCCTTTTCTGCATCTATAGCTTTCTCTTGATAATAGAGGTGTCAAAGAGACTTGATAACATCTAGCTCCGAAGCATTCACCTGCAACATTTCTAGCTATTAGTCCTAAAAGAGTATATATTACAGTATGTGTTTTTTATTATTGTTAGATCCCTTTGGCGTGTATTAATTGTGAATTATAAAAAAAAAATTGTGCGCAAAATATAAACGGAGTATATGAAAATCATGTGAAACTAAATTCATGAATCAAGTACTAGAATTAGTTAGGCTTGAACCAAGGGTGGTTCTATATGCAAGAAATCCAAGGAACACAATTAAGACCCTCTCCTGTATCCATATTCGTAAACCAAATTAGTTAGACTCGCACACACTGAAACCCAACTATTGCAGTGTTCGCCAAAACAACTATCGAAATTGTATCAGAATCCACAATCTCTTCCCACCAAGTAATAAACACGTACATTCGATTTCCCCTATTCCAGCATTCAAAGAGATCAAAAATACTTAAAATGCATCAATGATATGAGGTTTTATCTTAAAAGGCCTCGATATTACTGTTTGTACTGTGAGTAAAACTGTCACATATTGGACCAGATTTCCATTCGAACCACTATTTGACCCTCATTCAAGTCTTTCATTCAGCCAACCAATACCGTTTACAGGCTAAAAGTCAACTTTTGGTCAACGGTCAAAGTCTCATTTGGTCAATGGTCAAGGTCAACTGTCGAAACCAAGTTGCCAGTTGTGATATCAGTCATCCTTCATCCAGTGTTCAGCCATGTCTCCAGTCAAGGCAGTCTGCCAGTGAAAGATCAATAGTCAAAGTCAACAGCGAAAGTCAACCTTGCCAGACAAAGTCAAGGTCGTTGGTGAAACCCGGAAGCCCATGTTGATTTGGCCCGTTTCCATTGATCCAGTGCAAAAATACTGGAAGAAGATTCTGGATTACTTGATGACCAAGTCGCTGCACAGAAAGTTCTGGAATATTCTAGATGTCTTCCTGACCAAGTTACTTGCAGAGGAAGTTTATCTCGAAATTAGGTTTTAACTCATGTATTAAACTGTATAAATAAAGGGGAATCTCATCCCTAAAGGGAAACGCCCTGGTACACGAAAATACACCAGCAAACCCTAAAAGGGATCAGAAATCATTATAATCCATACATCAATAAAATATTTATCCCTATGGGGATTCGTCCGTAGTAGAGCTGGCAAACCAAACCAAAACCCGCAAGTTGACCCGACCCGACCGTGAAAACCCGCGCCCGTCCTTACTGGTCCTAAACAAGACTGCGGGTTGGAGAAATAGCGGCTTGTGAGAAAACGGTTAGCCCGTCCCGACATGTAAATCATGGTTAAACCTCAGAACCCGTACACGGCAATAATTATATTTAATTTCCATCACGATTATATATGATTAATCTCATTCGTTCGTTTAGGATATAAAACCTAAAAACCCTAGATAAGATTTCATTTCTTCCTCCTCTTTTCTTTTTTCTCTACTGTCTCTCACGTCTTCATCTTTTTTTTCAACGCGAAAAATCCAACTATTAGTGTGTGATTGGATCAGAGATTCAGAATCATCTCTAGAAAGTTAAACTCTGGATTCTTTTTTGTACAAATCTCGGATCTTATTCAGGTAAGTCATCACTAATTCATCTTTCTATCAAAATTTAATGGAAGATGATTGAAGATCGAAATTGAGAATGATTCGAAATTGATAAACTTAGAAGCTAGGGTTTGTAATAATTGATCTTCGATGGGTTGTTTATTTTGAGATGGAATTCGAGAATCGAGATATCTGAGAATAGTTGTTGTTGTTGGTAAAAAGGGATTTGATGCCGTTAATGGGTTTGGTGGTGGTTATAGGGGTTTGTTGATGTTCATGGATGGATGTGAATTTAATCAATCACGGATTCACTCCGAATTTAGAACTAGTTTTATGCAAAATTACAGATCTCATGTAAAAATTGTTATCAATCCTAGTATTGGTTTTATTATAAATTCTTTGATTTTTTTTTATTTTTTTTTTTTTTTTTTTTTTGCTCGTTGTAGCACATATCTGGTATGGATTAACCTCGCCATCCACAGTACCAGCATTTTTGTGGGTCTCAGACTCTCAGCAGAAGACGAGTGTGATTAACTTTCTTTAATTACCGATTATTGAAACATTAAAGCTTAAACAGGAGTACAAGAGTCCTACAAAGAAATCAATTTCTGGAGTTAACTCGTGAAACCAGCTAACCCGTGAGCCCCCGTGAACCCGCAAGCTTTACCCGGGACGGGTGCGGGTTGGAGAAATGACCACCCGTGAAGAATTTCAACCCGCAAGCTTAGGCTTGTATTAACCCGTAACCCGCGGGTTGATCACAAGCCAGCCCCGTCCTGCCCGTTTGCCAGCTCTAGTCCGTAGGCAAAACTTGTCGAACCACGTAAAATTCGTGTCTTTTAACTTTATGCTTGTTTCGTGTTATTAACCCTAATTTTCATCATCATCATCAAACCGATTGTGTTCTGGGCATGGAAATATTTATGAGACTAATCCTATTGGCTTTTGTCCACGAAATCCCTAACATAAATTAATTGGTCATTAAGCTTGATCATGAAGAATTTATGCATTGATTACAAATATTATTATGTAAAATTATAGATTTGATGTGGAGCGTTGATAGATTCCCAATGGTGGTGTGATTGCAGGAAATCCTACAATACATCCCTCACAAGAATTCATAATAATCAACCCATCTTTAAGATCAAAATCACACTTTTTAAATATATCTAGCAATTTTGAGATTAAAAAAAGTGAAAAAATCTACAAAATCCTACAAACCTATTAGACCTTCGTATTTTTAGATTTAGACATTCCAACAACACCCCAAAAAACAAAATTCATTATGCATGAAGAAAAAAACGAATCAATATTAATATAAATTGCATATTAGATTTTAAAAATTATTTTATTATTTTTTTTTCTCATTTTATCCCAGAAAGAAACAAAATCACGATAGACTCATACAAGACCTTAGTTGGTAGCCTAGCATATCGTCTATTTTATTATTATTAAATCCATTCAAGAGAATGAAACATATTAAGGGAGGATTGTAATGTGTACGAAATTTTGAGAACTTGTATCGGTCCAAATCTTTCTTTCTAAAACTCAACAAATTTTCCCTTTCGAAAAGTGAGGAACCCTCGATCTATCAAAGGAGAAAATTATCAAAACAGTTAAAAATCTGAAAAATCGCAAAACGAAATTCAAATAACCTAATACAGTTTGAATGTAGAATTACAAAAACAAATCTTGGAGCATATATTATCAAATATATGTAAATCACCGTAAATAAAGGAAAAAATTAAGATTGATTTTCTCAATCAACCAAAATTACCAGGGATTATATATTTGTAGGATGGGTAAGCCTTTGGCTGGTCATCTTTCCTATGAACTGAAATTAAAATTTACATAAATTACCTTCATTGGTATGATTATTGCTTTGGAAGGAGAAGAGAAACGACTTTGACTTTGTTAATGTTGAATGACCGAAAACGTTACAACTCTGGATAAATGTTAGTATCCATAGTCCAGACATTGAAACCCCAAAACATGATGAAATATGGACCGTTCTTTATATACCCGAAATGTAGCTTTTGGTATATACTAGTATGTAACCCGTGATATGCACCAGTCTAATGAGAATTGTTGATTGGTGTGGCGGGGCTTCGCCCTGCGCCCGTGGTCCAAATGAATTAGAATATCATCAAAAAAAATTCTTGATTATGTTGTAGGAATATGTGGGGAAAGGTGTCTGACCACCATGTGGCAAAGTGCATGTGCACCTCCCCTCTTCTCCTAGACACATGTTGTGTTTTCTCTTCCCACTAAACACATGTCATACATTATCCCAACACCTATACTACTACATGCATTTAGTGTTATTCATAGGCCTGTTTTTTTCAAGTGTACAAGACAAAGGAAATAAATGAGAAAAACTCTCTAATTCTTCTTCTCCTCTACTTTTGTTTCTATTATGTTTGTCTCCCATTCACAATAAACTTAAACACGTTATCAACACCTAGCTACAACCAACTGAGATTAAATCCTTCACAAGAAATTTAATTCTTCATCTTTATTAGTTATTCATCAAGTACTTCTTTCCAAAAGAGGTATTTATCTCAACCATTTTTTTTTCTCCTGATAACAATGAAATTCCTTAAACATGCTTGTCCTCTTCTAAATAAATGATGCATGTTTGTCTCCTTATTTATTAGATGCTTTTTAGATATTTGTTGATGGGATTGTTTATTTTCATGATATTAATTAGTTATTTCTAATACTAATATTAAGGGTTTTGTCTTCTTCTTTAATCCCATAAATATCTTATTCTACTCTGAAAAAAGAAAAAAAAAACTGTTGATTTTTCCTTCTCTTAGAAATGATACATCTATCTTTCTTCTTTACCACATGCTTGTACTCTTATTAAAAGTAATATATTAGTCTTTCTCTTGTATTGATAAAGTCATGTCATGGGTTTGTCCTTACTTTAGACCAAAAGTTAAGAATTTCTGATTTGTCTCCATTTTTTTTATCATGAGGTGTTATATTATACTCCCCCGTCCCCCTATTAGATGACCTACTTAGTTTAAAATTTTGTCCCACCATTAGTTGACCTATTTCATTAAACAAGGGAATATTTCTAAAATTATCCTTTTGATTGATTATCGTTAATATAAGAAATGTATATAATTTGATATCCATGTTTATACTTGTTACGTAGGTGTTTTAAAATGGTTTCCAACGGCACAAAGTTTACGAAAATCCATGGTATAGTTTGAGAGATAAATCATTTCTAAATTTTACAAATTATTATCCATAAGGGTATAATTGTAAAAAACACTAAAAAATACTCCTTCCCATTCCTTGCCTTAATAATTGTGCAAACTTCAACTAGGTCATCTAATAGTGGGACGGAGGGAGTATTATTTCTTTTACTCATAATACATGTATGTATGTTTTAAATTTGGAAAGCATCATGTCATATTTCTGTACTACTTATTAGAAAAATACTATGCTACTCCTTGTCTTTGTACCATGCTTATTTACCATATGTTCTTAGCATCTTTATGTGTATATAAATGATAAATGGGTCTGTAGTTTATTTTTTTTTTCTAATAGACCTATTTTTTGTTGACTATTTTGTCAACCTTGTTACCAAATTGTTTCCAATTTTAAACCATAAAGAAATTTGGTTTGCAAACAGAGTTCCCTTGTTAAAAACCATAAAGAAGCTTGGTTAATTAATTTTGTGGACTGGGTTATGATCAAAGATTGGACTATATGACATATTCGTATTACCCACAAAACCATAAAGAAAGTTGGTGATGGGAAAATGATATCGTGATTTTTTATGGACTCAGAAGGACTTGAGCACCATATTAATGTCCTTTATTTTATCTATGTAGATGGACCCAATTCGACTGCTGTCGAACTTTTGGACTCAAAAGGGACTTGAGTACCACCGTTGGGTATCTGATTTGGAAACCACTTTCGTGGAAAAGGACTACACCTCCACTATCAAGCCATCTGTCGATGCTACTCCGGCAACTGAGAAAGACAATCTCATGCTCTTATGTTCCTTAAGAGGCATATCGATCCTAACCTACGTTGGGGTTATCATCACTTGAAAACGCCAAAAGAGCTATGGGATGCTCTAGATAGCCGTTTTGGGAACATTCATGATTCCTTAATACCACTGAACGAAATACGCTTCCTCGATTATGTAAAAGTGAATGATTTCCAAAAATACATGCTACAAATTCAGGCACGTATGGACTTTTGTGGAAAGAAACTTACGGACGAGGAAATGATTCAGAAAACCCTATCGACCTCTCCCACCTCGTCCATGATACTAGCGAACCAGTATCGTTTAGAGGTGGACAACAAAAGAATCACCACATTCAGTAGGTTGATAAACTTATTGCAAGTGGTCGAAAGGAACAATGAGATTCTTGTCAATAACAATGCTGAGCCGTTTCGGGGAAAGAAAGTTCCCGAAGCTAACCATGGCAAGGTCAATAAGGGAAAGACCCCAAAGGAAAGAGGGCTCAAATTTGATTCACATTCCCATGATCCATACCCACGTGGAGATAATGACTCTCGTGGAAGAGGACATAAGGGACATAATCGAGGTCGAGGACGTAAAGGTCACTCTAATGTTTGGCACAGAGAAGGAACTTCTGTCCATACAAGTGGTGATCCTAAGTTCGAGAAAATACCTAAAAATCCCGCCAACAAAAAGGCTGCAGACGAAAGTGCACCTTGTTTTAGGTGTGGATTTACCGGACATTGGTACAAGCATTGCAAGGCTAGTGCCAATGTAACTGCGAGCTACAAAAAGTACCGGGAAACTCTCGAACAAGAGGCTAACTATATGGAAGAAAATGATGTAACCCCTTACGTCAACATCACAATTTCAAACTTCCTTGGCAATGAGGACTTTTCCCCAACTATGGATGTGCCTGATTTTGCTTGGGCCTAAGAATTTAGTTTCTGGCTTGCTAGACTCCGTCTGTTTTTAGATGCTTTGAAGTTTTTATGTTATCTTAGACTATCGTTTGTTTAATAGTTTGAGTAGGTGTTACCGCTGCTGAACATGTTCTTACCATCTTTATGTTATGTGTATGGATTATCTATAAGTACTTATTTTCTATTATGTTCTATAGAATTTTACTTTGTTTATGATAATCTGTTGTTTAGCATATAAATTAGAATGGAAAGGAAGCCATTATAGTAGAACAAAATTCTCTAAAGGAAGTGAGATAAATTGTTCGTTTTTCTTTTTTGTAACGTTCCTTCCTAATGTACTTGTAGGAATGTCTCCGTGAGAAATTGAATGTCTAGTTGATAGTGCAAACACCCACACTATCCTAAGAAATAGACAATTATTTGTCGATTTTGCTCCTTGTAATACATCTCGTGACTATGATGATTGGATCATCGCAAGTAATAATTGGGCGAGGTACTTTGCTCAATTCTTGTTGCCAAACGGCACAATGATTAATGTCACGTAAGCTCTATATGCACCAAGAGAGCACCGCACTTTGTTAAGTTTCAAGGATATACGCGCAAATGGTTATCACTTAGAAACTCACCGTGAAAATAGAATTGAATACATATATGTGACCTCTAGTGAATGTGGAAGGAAGCGCATCTTAGAGAAACTAATGAGTCACTCTAGTGGATTGTATATGATCCGTGTTTTGAAGAACTCACACGGACATCCGTTCTTTCGAATGAAAAAGAAAATGGGACAAAAGATTGTTACAATGCAGAGTAACAATGTGCATTATAAAGTAAATGATGCAAATTTTATGCCTTATAAAGCAAGAGAAGTGCAACCTTCTTCTTCCAAAGTAATTGAAGCGCACCCACTGTCCCATTCTTCTTCGTTGTCCTTATCGAAGGCACATCGCTCATTCCCGCAAAGCTTGTTCTCTATCAAAGACAGGATCGATACCATCCTATGTTAAAGATACCAAACAAAATATTCCATTTTTACAAAGAATACAAGGTGATATTTGTGGACCTATACATCAGAATGCGGACCATTCAGGTATTTTATCGTTCTGGTTGATGCTTCGACCCGTTGGTCACATGTTGCATTGTTGTCCACAAGAAATGCTGCATTTGCAAAGCTCCTAGCACAAATTATACGACTAAGGGCTCACCACCCTGATCATCTAATTAAGTCTATCAGACTTGATAATGCTAGAGAATTTACATCTAAAGGATTTGATGATTTCGTATGTCTAATGGAATTGACATAGAGCATCCCGTACCTCATGTACACACTCAAAATGGTCTCGTAGAAGCTACCATCAAAAGGTTACGAGATGATAGCTAGGGCATTGGTTATGCGTTCAACCCGCCTATTCTTGCTGGGTACGCCATATTGCATGCGCATTACTTATTCGCTTTAGACCTCATCGCTAGCTAACCATTTTATGCGTACCCGCTTTATTAACTCGGATATGAGCCTCGATATTTCACATTTACGCATATTTGGTTGTGTCGTATACGTGCCTATTACGCCCCCACATCGTACTAAGATGGGTCCACAA
The DNA here is from genome assembly GCA_023531295.1 of Papaver armeniacum. Taxonomy (NCBI): domain Eukaryota; kingdom Viridiplantae; phylum Streptophyta; class Magnoliopsida; order Ranunculales; family Papaveraceae; genus Papaver; species Papaver armeniacum. The sequence goes on along the minus strand of JAJJWW010006157.1, from coordinate 52,366 downwards.
AGACGAGTAGGTATTTATGTTGGATACGAATCCCCAACAATTATCCGCTACTTGAAACCTTTGACAGCGATCTCTTTACCGCTAGATTTGCGTATTGTCACTTTGATGAGACAACCTTCTCGTCGTTAGGGGGAGGTATGGAAAAGGACTTCCAAAGGGTACGACAGGAATTGTCGTGGTGTGTTCCCACGTTGTCTCATCTTGATCCCCGCACTCCATAATGCGAAAATGAAGTGAAAAGAGTTATTGATCTTCGTAATGTGGAAAATTCAATGCATGATGCATTTCATCGATATTGCTAAAGTGACAAGATCACATATACCAACAAAACGTTCCCCGCAAGGTTGGAAATTCCGACAAGGGAAAAGGTACCATAAATATAGGTACCAAGGCTTCACTTGGTGGAAGTGTAGTCGAGGCCGTGGCCCCCAAAAGGAAGAGGGGGAGACCACTTGGTTCGATCGATACTCGGCCAAGGAAGAGAAGGGCGAGTAAGGCACAAACGATCCATATATCATCAATACAGATAATCCATCTCATGAGATTATCTCTGATTACAGTTATATCCATGAATCATTACCGGGGGACGCCCCGAAGTTTGAATTGATTCCATAGAACAAAGAAATCTCTATGGATTATGAAAGTGCATACGTGTTGATGGAAAGATCCTCCACACATATTGATGATATATTCGCATATACAAGTTGCTCGAGAGATTATAGAGCACTATGATATCGAACCAAGCTCTATTACGAGAATACCAAAAGAGAGTAGATTGGCCTCAATGGAGAGATGCAATCCGTCTTTGAATTAAATTCATCGGCAAAAGAGACGAGGTATTTGGTGCGGTAGTGCTAACCCCACCCAGTGTAAAGCCCGTAGGAAATAAATGGGTATTTGTCAGAAAGCGTAATGAGAAGAACGAAGTCTTGATATATAAGGCTCGCCTTGTGGCGCAAGGTTTCTCATAACGCCCTGGGATTGATTACGAAGAAACGTACTCTCCTGTAATGGACGTCATAACGTTCCATTACTTAGTCAGCTTACTAGTTTTAGAAGGACTTGAAATGCAACTTATGGATGCGGTTACCGCATATATCTATGGGGATCTTGATACAGAGATATTCATGAAAGTTTCAGATGGACTTCCATTGCCCAAATCAAGTAACTCTAAACCACGGAGTGCATTTGCAATTCAGTTGAAATGCTCACTTTACGGATTAAAGCAATCCGGGCGGATGTAGTATAACCGTCTAAGTGATTATTTGATTGGGAAGGGATATACAAATAATGAATTGTGCCCCTGCGTGTTTATATATAAAGAAAACAAGTTCCGGATTTGCTATTATAGCTGTCTATATCGACGACATGAACATAGTAGGTACTCTTGATGAACTAAGAGAAACCACAAGCTATTTGAAATCCGAATTTGAGATGAAAGATCTTGGGAAAAATCGAATGTGTCTAGGACTTGAACTAGAACATCGATCTTGTGTAATATTAATCCACCAGTCTGCATATGTCCATAAGATACTCAGGTAATTTAATATGGACAAAGTTCACCCTGATAGCAATCCCATGGTTGGTCGAACTTTAGATGTACATAAAGATCCATTTCGTCCAAAGGAAGATGGTGAAGATGTATTGTGAGATGAATATCCCTATCTAAGTGCAATAGGCGCATTATTATACTTAGGACAATGTACTCGACCGGATATCTCATTCTCGGTGAATTTGTTAGCTAGATATAGCTCGGGCGCCAACACGGCGTCATTGGAATGATATAAAGAATATATTTAGATACCTAAAGGGAACCATTGACTTGGGTTTGTTTTATCCCTACGAAGACGAAAGGAGAGATGCTAATGTGATTGCGACTCCTTACACTGGAACCCCAAATAATGTTTTGGTTGGTTTTGCTGATGCTGGGTACCTCCTGCACCCACACAAAGGTTGATCACAACCGGATACGTGTTCCCTATCTAGAATACAAATGATATCCCTGGAGATCGACCAAGCAAACCCTTGTGGCTACCTCCACGAACCACTCTAAGATCATTTCCCTATATGAGGTGGTTCGTGAGTGTATATGGTTAAGGTCTATCATTACACATATTCGAGGGACATGTGGTTTGAGTTCTACCACTGAAGAGCCAACTTGCATTTATGAAGATAATGCAAACTTGCATCGAATGATGAAGCAAGGGTACATTAAGGGTGATAATACGAAACATATATCGCCGAAGTTCTTTTACAATCAGCAACAACAATGTCTACTAAACATTCAAGTCAGTAAAGTAAATCTGACAAAAATGTGGCATACTTATTTATTAAGTCATTACCTAAGTCCACATTTGAAAAACATGTGAGAAGTATAGGACTAAAGAGATTGTCTGAACTTCAATGACTCCATAGGACTAAAGGAATTGTCCACTCCCATGAGTGTATTAGACTAAAGAAATTGTCATGCATTAGGGGAGCATCAAATGGTACGTTGAACTCTTTTCCTTCACCGAGGTTACTTTTTCCCACTGGGATTTTTGTAACGAGCCTCAAGCTCGTCAATGCTATTAGACCGGTCAAGTGACGATTTAGCCGATAATGACTCGATTAGTCTAGCACGAACGTTAATTAATAAGAATCAATCTAACAACGATTTAGATACGAAATTAGTACCATCGAATAGATCACGAAAAGTTACGCGGAATGGAATACTCGAACGTGTCATTCGGAGACCGGACGTAGAAGATATCATCACAATTGCTACTTAACCGACTTGGCAGCCCATATCCAAGTGATGGGTGCCTTTATCAATGTTCGTTGGTCTTATCTAACCAATTCGAGAAGATAACTCTCGTTTTTCTTTTTATTTTCTCTTCATTCTTCTTTTCTTTCTCTCTTTCTTCTTCTTCATGTTCTTCACCTCTGGTGAATTCTTGTGAGAATCCTGAGGTTGTGAGGTCGAGAGAATTAGATAAGAGTCTTGAGTTGTTGCTAGAGGTGGTGGTGTTCTTACCTGTACGAAGAGAAATATTAAATCAGAGAAGATATGAATTAGGATTTATAGAGCTGATTGATGTTATGAATATTTAGAAGATGAATTAAGAAGCTATTGTTGATGAAGAGTCTTGGGTAGAGGTTTAATTGAAGTTTTGAGGCTGTCCTGGTGATGAATCGAATTCAAAACTCAACGGAAAAGGTAAATCAGAGTTTTAATTAGGGTTTCTTTATTAAGCTCTGTGTTGTGTGAAATTGTTGTGTTGTTTGATTAATTAGTATTGGGTTTGTGTTTAATTGAAGTCCGAATGGAGATATGAAGTTTAATTTTGAATTCATAGAGAAATTAGGGTTCTTAAGAAAGTAGGAATTTGAAGAAGAATTCTGAGTTAGGAAAAGAGCAAAGAAGTTCAATGGATTGTCGTTGATGTAGTTGAAGTTGCATGTGAAGATTATAAACCAAATTTGTTGGTGTTCATGGAGCGAGAGATGGAACCGTGGTTAATGGATAATTGTATGTGTGTATATAAATTGAGTTAAGGTAATGAGTATGTGTTGATTGTGAGCTGCAGTGGATGTTTAGATATGCACAAGATGGAGAAGATAATGACATTGAGGCTATTTGACAGCTTATAGAGTTGAGGTGTGAACTTGTTGATTGGTGGCGGGGTTTTGCCAATTACAGGGCATGGAAGAAGTATATGATGTTGTATGAAGGTAATGAGTTATGGTAGATGTAGGGTTATTGATGGTCTCAGTGGAGGCTTGCATCTACTACCTAAAGGTAAGCCGAATTGTAGTTGGCGATATTGTTCAAGTTACAAATATGCAGAGGTTAGTAGAATTTGAGTGGTGTTGAACTGGTGGAGCCGTAGAGGAGCCGGAAGTGGTGAATTGTGGAAGTTGCAGGTGGTTATTGTGGCCTCGAATTGAAGGTTTAAATTACAAGTATGGTAATGTTAGTGGAGCTGACTTTCTGGTGGTATTAGATGAATGCCAGTGGTGGCCTCAACTGAGGTGTTGTGTTGAGTTACGGTTGATGAAGTTAGAGTGGTGGTGTCTTCTTAGTGATGTTTGAATTATTGAGTACATGATGTTGGGGTTGTGGTTTATGAAACTGGTGGTTAGTAAGAAGGGAATGGAGTTGCAGATGAAGTTAAATGTGCAAGTGTATTCTCAATGAGAAGTGCTTGACGGGCGGGACAGGTTAGAAGATGTGGGAGTTATAACTAAAGTTTGGTAAAAGTGAATTGTAAAGAAGTTGAATTTGAAATGATACTGAAGTTTAGTTGAGTTGAATGTGTTAGTGCTTTATGGTAATTATAATTGTTGTATAGTTTGACACTGGAATGATTAAGAAGAAGATTTTATTGTATGAAGTAGAGTTAGGTTGAGTTTGTAGTCTTGGCTTGTTGTGTATTGCATCTTTTTAGTCTTGGCAGGTTAGGTGTCGCACCAAGATGGTGCTTTAGTGCTCTTTGGCCCGAGCAATGGCTTCCGGCCTGTGCAAGGCTTTGGCCTTGAGCTTTTCAAATTAGTCGAACCCGACGACCTAGTTTACCCTAACTCGAGATATCCGAATGAGTTGAATCGTTTTGACCCACCGAGTTACCCGAGTTGACTCGGTGAGACCGAGTTGGACCTCGACTCGTTGACCCGTACTTGACCTTGACTATTGACGTGGACTGTCACTGCCTCTCTTTGACCGTCGGCCGACCGTTAGTTTGACCCAGATGGACCAGGCCTTGTGTATTGGGCCGAGTTTAGTGGACTTGGGCTTAGTGCCATATATTCTTAGTTTGATGTTTTGGACCCCTTATGGTATGAGTTAGCCTTTGGCTCCTTCTACAAAATTGTAGATATTCATAAGACCTATTGAATGGACTATAGAACCAACCTAATTGGATTAGTAAACTTTAGATATGCTAAAGATAGATAATAAAAGGTGTAGAATCATAAATGGGCTTAGAAACATTAGATAGTTCATTTAGTTTATAACTAGACAATTGTATGAGATTATGTATGAGCCTTGTATGAGCCTTTTTGGCTAATCCTTAGAGTGCTTGTGTGATTAACGCTAGTTATTAACAACGATCAAATCAAAGGATGAACCAAAGGGATCGTGGATCTCAAGGTATGCGAGGCCCGTCATCAAAAGGTGTGGGAATGCATTTAATAGTTTTGTAATCATTGTTATTTTTTTACGAAAGTCTTTGTTTAATAAACTCATGCATTGTCTATTCGCTTATTCCATGCTTTGTTTATCTTTATGATTGTCTCTGGGAAATGAGAATTTCCATCTATGGTATATTGGATACGCTCCTTCATATTTTATGGCTAGGGCGATACACCACAATATTACTTATTCGGTGTGGAATTGGCATCAATATTACGAGTGTGTAACTTTCACCTGATTACTTTACATCTTCGATGATACGGTGTGTAAATGTCACCACGGAAATTATAAGGTGTGTAAATGTCACCGCGTAAAACTAAAGGAGGAGTTTAGGTCCATATACATGATTGTTTATTTCAAAGTGGTTTTGTTGTCTTCTAATGTTTGGGAAAACATGTAATGTTTTCCAAATCCATGTTTTCCAAATCTGCATATGATTACTTAGAAGTTAGATGTTAATTATTCCCCATTTCATTTAAGTGAAAGAGCGAGTTGCGCAATAAAGCTTCGAGAAGTTAATTTTGTTATTTGTTTATATTCGATATGTTTATTTTGTTGTAAATTCTATTTGTAAACCAAATGATTATTTTATATTTATCATTGGAGAGGAGTTCTTGTATATGTATTTTACGGCGGGGTTAGCTTTGGGTTAAGTTCTTGTAGCAGTTTCCTTAATTGAAAGTTTAAGTGTTTAATTTAGATTCTTAGTGCCTCTTTATTTAGTTAATCTCTTGGATTAGTCACCGCTAGCTTAGGGGCGCTACAATTTTGTTACTCGAAAAGGTTTTTAATGAGAAAACAATAATACCATAAATAAAAATCATGGAGAGATGTCAACATCGGGGGAGCATCTACGGATGCACCGATGACATCAAAGTGTGTTGTACTATTTTCCTTCATCGAGGTTACTTTTTCCCACGGGGTTTTGTTACTCGACAAGGTTTTTAATGAGACAACAAAAACACTATAGATACAACTTCGGTTGAGGTTATTCTTCTCCTTACAAGTGTTCGGGTTTTTGTGCGAAATATTTTTCCTGATACATTTCTATAATGGAGAAGAGTTCTGACAAGCGACGCCATTTCAGAAGCTCAAGTGTCTTTCTCCTTTGACCAGTTTTTCATCAACAGACGTTTTCTGGAAAGGTTTTGGCAAAGCAATTAGTTTATACTGGTGATCATCCAAGGGGAGTGTTGTAAGAATATGTGGGGAAAGGTGTCTGACCACCATGTGGCAAAGTGCATGTGCACCTCCCCTCTTCTCTTAGACACATGTTGTGTTTTCTCTTCCCACTAAACACATGTCATACATTATCCCAACACCTGTACTACTACATGCATTTAGTGTTATGTATTTAAAGTGTACAAGACAAAGGAAATAAATGAGAAAAACTCTCTGATTCTTCTTCTCCTCTACTTTTGTTTCTATTATGTTTGTCTCCCATTCACAATAAACTTAAACAAATTAGTCTAATTATATTTAATGAAAAAAATGATTTCAATTGTTCCATCTTTTTTTGCAAAAATGGGCACAACCAAACTCATTATGCTAAATTTACTTAATCCGAAAGTTTATCAACAAAGCAAATGTGATGTAACATAACAACATTGGGAATGTATGCATAAATTAAAAAGGCTTGCACATGGTGAAACTATAATGAAATTTTGAGTTAGCGGTCAAAATTTTAAGTTAAATAATTGTTGTTAAAGTGACACTGACCGTTCAAGCAGGTTATCTACTACAAACGAAACCAATATTATCTTTATTTCATTCCACAAATTTTTACCAAATACAATGAAACTTTTGGATATGGTGACACAACAACCTTATCAATATTTCCATACTAATTTTCAAGTTATCAACCGACACAAACAATATATCAAGTTGAGTTTGGTGAAAAATTGTTATAATTGGATGATTAGGACATTGGGTATAGTGGTCAAGATTGGCTATTCACGTCGAATAAAAAGATGGCTTAATAGAAAACAAAATCGGTAAATTTTATACTGATAGGGTTTATATAAGATCCCAAAAATTGAAACCAGCGAAAGGCGAGAGATCGTTAAGCAAAGAAAAATGTACCAAAAGTGTTTTCAGTGTAATAAAAATAAAACTTTATTCGTAAACTAAATATACCACGTCACATACAACAAAGTTCCATTATCTAAAGTAATGAAAGTTCTAACCAGGGATCTCTTCGACTTTGAGGTCGCTGGAGCTAGCAACTTCCGATCGTGGGAGTCATATGTTGTCAATACAGCACATTGTGCCGCTCCAAAGTGGCGATAAGCAACATCCAAGCAAAAAGTTGCAATATTTTGGCGTCATCTATTATTATTGTTTACCTCTTATCCGTTATTAGTAGTACTCTTATTCAAATAATCGTTCTTCATATTCTCTGATATTAAAATCACTTGCAAAAACAAAAAAAAGGAAAAAACAAAAAAAAAACAACGAAAAGATGATTAAAAAATAATACTTAATGCCTTAATTGGTAATGATTATCATAAGAGTGAGTCATTGGAAATGTTTGATTTTCACGTGTGATGACTTCATTTATATGTATTGAAAATTTTCTGTAGAGATTTCAATGTAACCTTATCCTATAGATTTGCTGGAGCACCCCATCATTGTAACAAACTACCTGCAAAATTGAAAAAAAATAAAGCTCGGTTAAGAATTCCAAATTTTAAATTTACTCAGTAAATTACAAACACTATTAAGATTCTTAAAACGGGCCACCAAAGTGCTTTGTAGGATCATATATACAAAATTGCTTTCTGTTTCTTCTACTTTTTCGACATTAATTTATCAAAATATTTTTGGCTTAGTGACTCAATCAAGCACTTTCTGGTTAAAAAAGATAGACTTGGCAATACTCACGGCATCGTACTTTCCAATTCTTCCGTATTAGAATCCTTTCCTCATGCATTACTTGAAATATAACTACAATATTGTTCCAAGATTTTTCATTCTTTTGTACAAAAAATCCAAAACCTCTGTAATCTCTCTGGAATAAAGGTCTGAAATAGATGACACTTCACCTGAAAGACCCCATCACGAATACAACTGTCACTAAAATCAAAACAGAAAACTAAACACTCAAATTAAGTAAAGAGTTATTTTGTAAAAGGGTCGTATGTTTAGTGTCTAATTAGGGTCCTGGTCGTAGAACATGTGGTTGATGCGTTAGGGTCGTAGACTAACTTTGACCGTCTGACTAGATTACCAAAACACCCTTGAGAAATACTTAAATGACAATATATCCTAACCCATTTAAAAACTTAACCGACCTTACAACGACATTTCTACAAACATCCTGATTGCATACTGAGATATTACTGAAAACTGTCTTACCAACATTTGGTAACGATAACACAAATTCATCAATTATGAACACAACAAACCCTTTCATTGCTTCAACATGCCTCTTAATTTTTATGTCTTTCTAACCTCTAAAAAAAAGTGACGACATTCAGTTGTTTCTCTCGACCAGCTCAATTGGGTAGCAATTCTCTCAATTGCTAAACTATAATTCTTCTTTTACACAACATAATCAAGGTACTAACCTGCGCCATCTCTGGCCATTAATTCTTCTTTCACACAACATGATCAAGGTACTAAAGGATATATGAACAGGGAAACACAAGTTTCTCAATTGCATGTAAGTTATCAATCGTATCTTGTGCCAATTGGACCAACAAATCCAAAACCAGACCATTAGAAATGTAAACCACTATAATTGATTCTAGGATGGTTAATAATAGAGATAGAGAAACGAAAGTTTATTCAAAGAAAAATAATCGAGATTTCACAGGCTCTGGTAAAAAGAAACGGAAAAATGAAGAGAATATACTATTCGAAATGGAGGAAGATAGAAAAGGACGGGAGATATATTTGTTTTGACAATGATTAAATTTTCAACGCTAGTTAATGGACGGTCAAGGTTTTTGGCTAAATAGAAAAAGTCAACAAACAATTTCCTAACAGTCATGGTTAGTCTACGACCCTAACACATCAACTGCATGTTCTATGACCCAAACCCTAATTAGACACTAAACACAAGACCCTTTTACAAAATAACTCTTAAATAAAACCTACATGTCTACATAGTCCCAAATTGAAGATGTCAATTTGAATGTAAATCATTATCAATTTGACTACAAAAGCACTCATCGGCAAAACTAAAACATCTAATTCAATAAATCCAAGAAATTGGTTGTTGAGGACGTCTTGAACACTCCCTGGAAACAACTTCTCATCTTCTATACACATCACTTCCACTCTGAAATGTCTTTCAGTGCACATATTTTTGTAGATATACATACTGATTGTAGTCAACTATTAAGTTACAATCATTTTTAAATCAAATTAAATTAAGATCAGTCGCTCTCTTGTGAGTTAAAACATGAAATCACCAATAGTAACTTCAAATGATATATTATCACTGCCAGTATGCACTTTGATCACAATGATTTTATTTTCAATTAGGAAGCCAATCATATATGAAAAAACAACACTACTTATATGTTTGTCTCAAATGTACCCCATCCGTGTTAACACTTTTTTTTTTTTATGTTTCTTGGAAGATCTCCTGACACAATCATAAAACATACAAATCAGCTATACCCCATCCGTCCTCAAACATCTAACCTACACAAATAACAAACCCAGGAACTACTTCCAATATACTTCCTTTTTTTGTGCCATGGATGTGAAAAATGAGTTTCTATATATACACGTAAAACTTTTGCACAATCAAGCCGATAAGTTTATTACACAATATTATTAAGATCTCCTATTTCTAACTTTTGCGCAATCAATGAGTTTGATGATCATCTGGGGTTGTTGTTGTTGTATCATCAAACTTAGAAGCAAAAAGACCACAAACCAAGTAAACAAAGAGCTAAAATCAAGAAAAAATGAACATTACATTACATAAAAAATTAAGTTCTTCTATTTCTAACTATTTGAGTACACAAAACATAAGAATAAGAGTAAAGCATACAAATAAGAGTAACAAAGCATACCGTAGGAATTAAAAAGGACTGCGGCTGTTCGATCAACAGGCCAGCAGCTGTTGCTGTGAAACCAGATTACAATAGTTCGATCAACTGACTGTAATAGTTATGTGGAAAAGGACTGCAGCTGTTCGATCAACTGGACTGCAGTTTTTTCGGTGGTGATTGAATGTGACCGTTTCTGGTGCTGTCATTTTACATTTCTAAAAATTTTAACTTTCTCCGAAAATTGGAATGTCGCCTTCACGACCTTGGTAATTGACATACGATCGCATCGGGCCGACAATCACTCAATTTGGATGCACGAAGAAGAAGTTATCGAAGAAACGAAATTGGTTGGTTAGCCCCTTGCTCCAAACATGTTGATGACGTGATTGTACAAAAATAATATTATTCTCCAATTGCAAAATTTTACCTTCATGTCGTAGGATATTGAAATGCGATCGCAACGATCCAAAAATCATCCAATTCGGACGTGAGACGAAGAAGATATCAACGAAACAAATTTTTAGATCAAGCCCTAGTGGGGTGTACATATCCGCAAGGCAAGAGAAACAGGGCGGAATAATCCGAGGGCTACGGGATTAAGTTGCGCCGTGTTACATTGAAACAGGGCTACGGAATTAAGATTACCGCGCCGCACCAAATCAGACCCTCCAATTAATCGCTGTATCCGACTAATCGCCATTTGATCTCCGAGTAATCGCCGATTGCCGCTCGCTGGTGGGCGCCGGCTTTGTTTGCCGCTGCCATCGTTTGACGACGCCGCTGCCGCCGGCATTTTTTTTTTTTTTTTTTTAATTTGATTTTGATGTTTTACAGAGCATCGAAAATGGATGTACCAGGGAGCATCAACGGTCTGTGTGTCCAGCGCATCGAAGATTGATATACCAGCGTTGCATCGAACTGTTGCTGAGAATGGAATTTTGATGTATCGCGGAGCATCGAAGTTTGATGTACCTCAGAAAATCCACGGTGGTCATTAGCTGCTCATCGAACTTTGATGTAACTGGAAGAATCGAAGAACTCTGACGTGGGTGATGGACACCTTTGACGTGGGTGAGTGAAAACAAAGGTAGGTGAATGAAACCCCTGAAGAGGGTGAATAAATCTGAGGCCGCCGGGTGATGCCGTCGGCTCTGGCCGATTTTTTTTCCCCTATTGGCTCTCCCCCTTTCTCTCATTTCTGCTCCTTCTCTTTATACAATTGTATAATTTCAATATAACTTAAATGGCATTAACTGCTCATTTATGCCTCCCTCTTCAATTCCGCATGAAACTGCTGAAATTATTAATGCATGTATGAAACTGCTGGAATGAATATTGATGGCTGAAACTGCTAGAATTCAATTCGCATGGCTGAAACTGCTGGAATTCAATTCTGCATGAAAATGCACATTTATGCTTCCATGATAAATTCTGCATAAATGATGGCTGGCAGTATTGGTGGACACTTGCTGGTGGAACAGTTGACTACATGGGTAGGGATTGGCTTGATGGTTGACAGGCATGATGGTGGTAGTGGGATGGAAGCTGGCTGGCAGCATGGTTGGAGACTAGATGGCAGTGCAGAAGAGTTTTTGGCTGGGAATTGGTTAGCAGCATTGCTGGATAAAAGACTGAAAATTGTCTAGGGGTGCGACTGACTTCGATAGTTGACCGATCGTTGACTTTGACCATTGACCTTGACCGGACGTTGACTTTGATAGTTGACCGACTTTGACCATCGACTGGTCTGTGCAGACTGGTGGGCTGCCTTGGATGACTGGTTAGCGGGCTTGGATGAGGACCAAAAGATGATTCAAGTATCAATTTGGCCCATTAAGTGGTATTTTTACTTATGGTAAAAACATCGCCCCCTCATAACTTCCAACTTGTTGGGGGTTAAGAAAAAATTCGTGTTCCTTAGTCAATGATAAAACTCGCCCCCAAGTGTGGATTATTGATGTTGAGGTGATTGGAGAACTTCCCTTGTTGTTTGCGAAAATCAAGACGCCCCCAAGAGTAAATTTCTGTTGCTGAAGCGTAATAGAACCGCCTTCGTTGATTGTGGAGATCGTAATCAAGTCACCCCCAAGTGATGCAAAAACAAGACTGAAGTGATGCAACAAAAGCTTGATAATGGAGCAGAGTGATGTTGGAAATAAGCGGTAACAACATTGAGTGAAGGTGTCTCGCAATGTGTGATCAGTTAATGCGATTCTTTGCGATGACAGTAGGCGGATCGCGAGTAGCCGCAACCAGTATGTAATGCAGCAGCAACGAGCAAAGTTTAACTGCAGCAGCTGTGATCTGCTGGACTGCAGGAGATGCGAACATTGCTGGATTGCAGCAGCTTCGATCAGCTGGTCTGCAGCAGCATCGAGCATTGCAGCAGTTGCGATCAGCTGGACTGCAGGAGAAGCGGACAGAGCTGGTCTGCAGCAGCTTTGATCAGCAGAAATGCAGCAGCGACGAGCAAATTTGAACTGCAGCAGCTTCGACACTAGGCCAAATATGGGATTCGGTGACGGTTTAGAATTTTTTACTATGACGGTCTTGATAAAAAACGTCATAATAGATTGCTGGTCATGTAATAGATGACGGTTCATATGCAAACTGTCATTAGTTGTTGTCACAAATAGTGACGGTTGACTAAAGTGTCATAAAAGCTACATACGCTGACGGTGTTGAGCAAAACCGTTGCCATAGACCTGTCATATAGTGACATGTATTAACTGTCACGTATATCTGATATTTTTGTGACGGTTTGTGATTGAACTGTTAAGTTTGAGTAGGGCTGAATATAGTACAGTATGAAGGTTCAGGTGACCAACGCCATAATAAAAATTTGTACACCGAGAGAATGGTCTTCTAAGACCATGGACCCCCTCCCCCTATAATATTGGAAGGCTATTATTGGGGCGTCACATTCCATTAGAGGGGCGTCACCTAATAGGACAAAAACGGGTCACCCGTAAGTAATTTCAAAAACCCCTTATCTCAAATAATTGTGTAATGACCAAACAACCCTTATTTATTTAGTTAATTTTAATTAAATTTAGTTATTATCTAATTAATTTAAGAAGATGAATTTTGATATATATTTGTAAATTCTGGGACAAAGTTTAGAACCAATGGTTGAAAATCAACAGGTACACCTCTAAACTATCTCCCATGGTTTCAATTTCGTTGAAAACTAGCTTAAGAACGATAATAAATTTGATATTTTTAGACTTTCATGGCAAATTACGGTTGGGTTGGGCTTTGTTCCAACCGTAATTCAGTTTTACGTCTGGGTTTGGAGAGGGTTTTGCTTTAGTACAACCGTAATTCAGCTTTACGCCTGGGAAATGTAGTGCATGAACCTAGGCGTAAACCCAAAGTTGGAATTCTTCAAAGCATCCATGATAAATTACGCCTAGGTTCGACATATAGAAAACCTGGACTTCCAACATTACGCCTGGGAAGTGTAGTGCAAGAACCTAGGCGTAAACCCAAAGTTGGAATTCTTCAAAACATCCAGGAAGAATTACGCCTAGGTTCTACATATAGCAAACCTAGACGTCCTAAATTACGCCTGGAAAATCAACTAAACCTAGGCGTAAAATTGGAATTACGCCTGGAAATCAACTGAACCTAGGCGTAAAATTGGAATTACGCCTGGTAAACAACTAAACCTAGGCGTAAAATTGGAATTACGATTGAAAAATCTAGTACCGTACCCAGGCGTAACACTGCATAAAGTAAATAAAATCCTAATTTTACTTCGATTTCATTCGATTTAAGCACAAAAACGGGTACAAAAAGATGGGTTTGTTTGATTATTACCTTACATACACCATGGGTTGTTGTTGAGGAGTTTGAAAACATGATTCTTCAATTGATTGAATCGGTGGAATGAGTTGAGGATGAAGTTGAGGTTGATTGAGTTGTTGATTACCATCACTAGGATCAGTTTGCTTCTTCCTCATCTATTTTTAGTAGTTTTAATTGAAGGGTAATTTTGACAAATTGCTATGGAATCAAAATATCCCTTAACCAGATTTTTGGTCACCAAATATCCAAGTGAAGCCCCTCTAATGGAGTGTGACGCCCCAATAATAGCCTTCTAATATTGTCAAATGAAAAAAAAAAAAAAAGAGCACGTGTGATATGTACAAACTAGGATTATGGGCCCTAGATGTCGTTTATATCTTGCAAAACAAAATAGGGAAAACCCTAATTGATTTACTTATTCTCCGCCGCTCTCCTCTTCCCATCTCTTTCTCCCTCACCTTCTTCATGAACACCTCTATTCCCAGCAAGGGCACAAACATATTCATGGTCTTTCTACCCATTAAAAAGTTTGATTCTTCTCCTTTAACAAAAAGAAGATCTATATATGGGAACTCTTATCCACGGAAGATTAGATTCTTAGAAGTGAGAATGATTCTTATTGATTTCGATTCAAGTTAGGCTTTTACGATTTGATTTACTGTTTTCTGTGTCTTTCAAAATTTTGCTGTGATTCGTAGACTCGGCTAGTGTTGATGTTTTTGCAGATTCTGCTTGCTCGTGGATATAATGAATATTATGTGATGAGAGATTAATTTCTTCACCACAATTTCTGGTTCTTCATATTAGAAATCTAATCGTATGCCATACGATTCCCTTCGGTTGGTGTTGTGTTAATCTCTCTTTCCGATATTAACCAGATATGATTACTATCCGTCACAGAAAGATGTTATGGTAAAAATTCTCTGTATTGTATCTTGTACAGATTGTTCTGGTAAAAATTCTTCTTCTGTATTATATCTTGTACAGATTCTATTAGATTGTTCTGTAATTAGAGATGTAATAGCTATCACCTAAAGTTTCTATCTTCATGAACTTGGTATTTAAGGAAAATTAAGTAAATTCTATTTCACATCCTTAATAAATTTAATGGTTACTGATTTAATGAGAAATTTTCTTTTGCTGATTCATTTTGCAAACGTGGTAAATGTTATTGAAGGTTGTAGCAGACTCTAGCTTTATCGATTCAGCTTCAAGCTACCCCATTAGTCCCGAGCTCAATTCTGATGTATAAGAGCTGTCAGATTGGAAATGTTTACTTGATTGAAGCCGCGACACCCATTGCATGCATAATAACAATTCAGAAAGGAGGTGAATGGTTGGCATTGATTTGAACTTGTGCGGATGACATGTATTTCAATGAGATTGTAAATTTAATTCAATAAAAATATACAAGCTTATTATGGTGTGGTTTTAATGCGGTTTCATATTTAAGTTAAGTTTGGAAGAAATTCTTTTGGGACTCATTAGATGTAAATTTTGAACAATTAACATTTATTTCATTATAATTCAATTTTAATTAGGTTCCTAAACTATTGAACTTCCTAAGCACTAATTGAACCCACAAAATATGTCGATAATTTGCAAAAAATAGTGTAATTAGAATGACGATTTTTTGAAAAAACAGTCACTGTAACGCTGTTAAGGTGGCTTTTTTTTATGGAAAACCGTTACAGATGTCTATTACAATGACGGTTTAGGATGATAGTGACAGTTTCGAAGGTCATTTGGTAACGGTTATGTGACACTTCAGCACCGTCACCATAAAATGACCCCTATGGTGACACTGGCTTTGGTGACGCTTATAAATTTCATAAGAACCGTCATAAAATTAATACCGTGACACTTTTGAAATGTCACTAATATTGATTTTTCTACTAGTGCGATCTGCTGGACTGCATCAATGACTAGCAACACTGCAGCGGTACGGGCACTGGACTGCGCAGGGACGAAGAGTGGAGTGGATTGCGCCAGCTTTGATCGGTGATCTGCGGCCCGACGAGCAAAGTTGAACCGCAATGTGTGATCAGGTGGATTGCAGCACGACTAGCAACACTGCAGCCTGCGGGCAGGTGGACTACGAGAACGACGAGCCTCGCTGCTGGCAATGCGGTCACTGGACTGCGGGGAATTGCGACGGAGCTGGTCTGCGGCGGCCCGACGAAGAGAGTGGACTGCGGCGGCCGATCACTGGATCTGCGGCGGCGACAAACGCGATTACAGCAGCTGCGATCAGCTGGAATGCAGGAATACAAACAGAGACGGACTGCGGTAGCTTCGATCACGATGAATGGATAGTTTTGGTGAGTATTTTGGGTTAGGGGTCGATTTGAAGAACAAAATGAAAGACAAAGGTTTAACGTGGTTCGACATATGTTGCCTAGTCCACGGGCGAATCCCCTTGGGGAGTGATTTTGTATTGATAGTCAAATTACATTGTATATTTTTTCCCCGATTGGCTCTCCCCCTTTCTCTCATTTCTGCTCCTCCTCTTTATACAATTGTATAATTTCAATATAACTTAAATGGCATTAACTGCTCATTTATGCCTCCCTCTTCAATTCCGCATGAAACTGCTGAAATTATTATTGCATGTATGAAACTGTTGGAATTGCATGGCTAAAACTCGCATTGAATTCAATTCGCATGGTCAAACTGCTGGAATTCAATTGCATGAAACTGCACATTTATGCTTCCATGATAAATTCTGCATAAATGATGGCTGGCAGTATTGGTGGACACTTGCTGGCGGAACAGCTGACTTCATGGTAGGGACTGGCTTGATGGTTGACATGCATGATGGCTGGCAGTGTGGATGGAAGTCATTTGGCAAAGCATGGTTGGAGACCGGTTGGCGGTGCGGAAGAGTTTTTGGTCGGGAATTGGTTAGCATCATTGCGACAACAAGACTAAAAATTGGCTAGGGGTGCGGCCCGGCTTCGATAGTTGACCGATGGTTGACTTTGACTGTTGACCGGCCGTTGACTTTGACCATTGACCTTGACCGGACATTGACTTTGATAGTTGACCGACTTTGACCATCAACTGGTCTGTGCAGACTGGTGGGCTGCCTTGGCTGACTGGTTAGGGGTCTTGGATGAGGACCAAAAAATGATTCAAGTATCAATTTGGCCCATTAAGTGGTATTTTTACTTATGGTACAAACACCGTTCATCACCAAGAAAGTAATGAAATTGTGCAAAACCAAAAACAAAGCACCCACAAACCAGAGCACTCAAAAGCGAACGAAAATACACCCAAAACTAAATTAGCATATAACAGCCTCCCAATATTCAAAATCATATCCAAACTCAGTCCATTAAAAACAATTGTAGATTAGCACCTTCACACTGTTTATGATTTCTTCCAGAGGCTCATATGTTCAGAGGCTGTTATTCATAAAGACTAGTTTAATGGAAAGGAGTTTCCTAGAAGTATCAGTGTTGCAATCAAGCAAGACGTAGGGTTCACGGTAGTGAACATGTTTTTAGGGTGCCATGTAAATGCGGTTTCCATATTCTCAATTGTGACAGACAATGAGACGTGTAAAACTGTTTTTGAGTATTTCATGTAAATGCGGTTTATTTATTGTTTGTATTTCATTTTAAAAAAACAGAGCATCGAAGTACGCATCCTATCATCCTTATTGTACTAAAGAGTGTTGCGTTCACAACTCTATTGTTTGTATTTCCTTTTGAACTTTCACTGAATCAGTCCAAATAAAACAAAAACAGAAAAAATCTATAAATATTATTGCTGCAAAATGCTGAAAATACATAAATAACAAAACTGGTCCTCCTGTCTTTCCTTCCAAAGAAGAAGAAGAAGAAGAGCCATCAATCGCAGGTGTGATCTCAAGAGTATGAAAAAGGGTAAGGTTATTAGACACCTAAGGTTGTATATGTTTATGCCTAACGTTGTTTCACATGAATCAGAAACGTAAGAAGAAAAGTTATATTTTCCTCTCATGCCTAAGAAGTTGCAATACTTGCAACCAAGTATGAAGTTGTAAAGACACCTACTTCTTCTTATTCTGAGTAATACAACCAAGTGCAAAATGATATCCACACATGACAGCTAGGTTTTACTTGTAGCCCGTAGTCTCTTTGTCTCGTGGAGCAACAAATTGCATGCAATGTTCTGAAAACCGGCCCGGCCCGCCGGCCAGACCGGTGAACCGACGACCCAGTCACTTTTCTGGTTGGGTTACCACTGACCCGATAATTTTATTAAAAACCGCCTTATTTTATGAAAACCAGTTGACCCGATTTAACCGGTGAATCGTCGACCCAGTGCGGTCTAAATTGGATCGACCCGAGTCGGTTCCTAAAAATCTAAAAGAGAAAATGAAAATGAAATCAAATTCTTCTGAATCTTCTTCGCACCATTAACACATGATGATTCAAACACTAAATGCATGATGAATTTAAGCTACGGAATGACAAAAAGAACAAAATTTATGTTTACACCATTAAATCTTCCAACCAAAATATTTTCTCATTTCTTCGATGTAAATCTTTGTTACAATTTCACTAAATCTTTGATTTCTTCTCAATTTCTCTTGTTCAACGTACCATAAATTTATCTTGATCTACTGTTACTTTTTGATTTACCTAGAATTTCCCCAAGGCTAGGCATCAGTGCTTGCAAAATTAACAAAAAAAAATGATTAGATCTCATCAAATAACGAATCCAAAAGATAACCAGTGACAGAGAAAGAAAAGCCCCTCTTTTTGGAAACGAAGGAGAAGCTTAAAGCTCCCGTAGCACCGAAATACAGTAAGATACAGAGGGGAGGAATAGAGGAGTGGTTGCTAGTTACTGGTTACGTGTTCATAAAACGTGTAAAGGCTTTTATGTTTCGATGCAAACAATGCAAGTAAAAAGTACCAAATGTCTATGGGAGTATAAGCCCCTATTGGACACGTCCGATGAATACTCATAACTAATCATCCATCTGCTTTTATCTCATGGCAACACGTGTTAACCAACAGCTCTTAATGATTGACCCAGTGAACCCGGGTTGAACCACTGGTTGGACCATATGACTCTGACCCGGTAACTTTTCCGGTTCAATGCCCGGGCCGGTTTTCAGAACATTGATTGCATGAAGCAAAAATAAAATAAAATAAAATAAAGGTTACTGAACTGAACTTAACTAGTGGCCCATGACGCGATTAATCTTTTTAAGCCTAATCTGTGGCGCCCAGGTGGATAAAATTTAGGTGGAACATGCATTTGCTTAATTAATATTTATAGGTGAAGCATGCATGCAGAATGACTTCTTCCTCCTATATAAGGACAGTGGCATTGCCGCAAAAATGATACCATTAGTAGGTCGGAAAGTAGATGTTTCTTCTTTAGTTTTTGGTATCAAAAAAAAAAAAAAAAGAAGATGTTTCTTCTCTTACAAATGATCTTATATTTTGTTCAATCTCAATCCATCATAAATTAATTCTGTGGAGCTGTATTATAAGTTCTCCATTGAGTGAATCACGCGATCGGGCTTCGTCAAGGCTACAATTAATTACTACTAATTCAATCCTTATTTCAGGTATCTATTTAATTCATTTTCTTACAGTTAATCTTTCTCCCGTGGTTTCTTACGAAAGTCTATTTTAGTTTTTCATATTTATTCTTCCCCTCCCTCCCGTGGTTTCATATTTTCTTACAATATTTACTAAAACAAGCATTTCTGAGGGCTGATTGTTATTTTTAAGGCTATGATCTTACACTAGTACTTTAGTTTAGTTGTAGTATATTGATTGATATAAGACAGGGAAAATGGAGCTTATTTACAGCGTTGTAAAGTTCCCATGTAATGTTGGATTTAGACTTTTAAAATCTTTCCAGGAAAATCAGATTATGGGATCTTATCCCATCCGCCATTTGGTGGGCAGTCTGCAATAAAAGAAATAATACTTATCTAAACATCCATTAGGCATAAATCATATACAAGCAACACATATGACTAACTTAATCAGTTTCAGTAATTTCTAATAGTTAACTTATCTAAACTCTATATGAATCAAATTAATGACCATGCCTGTATATATTTAACAATGTCTACTTTCGCAGCTGACAAATGGCATTTTTGATACTCTTCTGGATCGTCAGCTACCTCATTTCAGTAAAGGAATCGAGTGTTTGCCTCGCGAAAACAAGGTTTAACGTCATTCGTTTCGGTGCTGTGGGCGATGGACACAACAATGACACTAGAGTAAGTATCTTTGCCTTTTTCAAAAAAAAAATACTTTACAAGAAAACATTCCTATTTTAGCAATTCGTTTTTCTTTTCCTGATCAGGCATTTCTTGAGGCTTGGAAAAGTACTTGTGCTGGAACAGGGGAAACCATAATGGTAATTCCCAGAGGAAAAATATTTTTACTAGGGAAAATCACATTTTCCGGCCCTTGCAAGGCGACAAGTATTCTTGTCAAGGTTTGTACATACCAGAATTCCATCTTGCATGTTTTATTCTTGTTTCCTCAGAATAATGTTGGTATTTTTTTTCTTTTTTCTTTTTTATTTTGTGTTTTGCAGATCGCCGGAGCAGTAATTGCCCCCCATCTTCCTAGAGATTGGGGATTTTCAGGCAACATTTACACATGGATTTTATTCCAGAATGTTCACGGGCTGACTGTCGCTGGGGGAGGGACTGTCGATGGACGTGGGGAAAAATGGTGGGAACATTCTTGTTCAAACCTGTATCACCCATATAGACCGGTAACTGTTACATTAAGCTTAATTGTATTTTATTACATAAGCATCAAATGTTGTTTTACCAAGTCACGAATCTTTATTTTTCAATCTATAATGCTCAATGATACTTGTTTTTTAATGAACATCATAGTTATAACTATAATTTACTATATCCTGAATCAAATTGACAGTCATTAGCATTATCATTAGTAAAGCAAACTACTCCAATCCCGTATACATCATTCATGGGAACTGGATTTCTATTCTGCTTCTCTTCACTTGTAGGATACCCGATGTCATAGTGTTGGATTATATTTCTAGAATGGTAGAAGGTGAGACTTGAGTCTTTTAAAAACTAATTTGTTAATGTGTTTCCAAATGAACCAAGTTATGGAATTTCCTTTCAGATATATCCCGCTATTTAAACCAACTTGTGCAACCCAATTCTTAAAAGTAATATAATGCTCCATGATTTAATGCTAGTGGAGGTATGCACAAATTTTGTTGAAGTGTTCTAATTCACATTTGAGTTATGGAGTAGATTGGGTAATGTCCATGTCTTGCTTGCTTGGCAATATTCATCCAAGGTTGTAGTGCAATTTTTTTTATGTATTTTGTAGCAGCGGGGTTTCTGTTTGCTTAGTTTGTTCAGTTTCATCTGAGCATGACGTTTGGGTTAAGTAACTTCCCCCACATTTAATTTTGTGCTTCCAAGTTAGCTTGTTAGTAGTTTACTAAATTTATTGATCAATTACATTTGTGCTATTGCCTTGTACGCTTCTACATTCGCATGCATCTTTATTCATTGAGTCCGTTATTTGTGTTCATATAACGTAGTACCATCACAATATGAGTTGTGATTGTGAACCATACTTCGTTGTTGTTTTTTTTTTACTTCTTTTTTGTCTTGGACAGCGATGTTCTAAGATACAACCAGCTGCGATCAACTTTTGGGGAACCAGTGATGGTCACCTCGAAGGCATCTCCGTTAAAAATAGCCCAATGTTTCACATAACTCTTATCGGTTTAAACAACTTTGAAGTATACAACATTAAGGTAAAGTCCTCCAAAGATAGTCCGAACACCGATGGTATCCACACCCAAGATGTGCAGCATGTTACCATTAGTAATAGCCACTTTATGTCTGGTAAGTTGGTCATTACTATTCCTTAGTAAGGGCCTGTTTTGCCCATTTATATTCCTTAGCTTTTTCGAGGTTTTGTCTGCCTTTAGTTCTCTAAAGGGTCTGGGATCCTAGGGTCCCCTGGTAATTACTTGTAATTACTGTTTTTGGTTAGCTAAAAAAAGTTGGTCATTACTATTTGTTATTTCTAAATGATTTTTTCATTTGCCATATGACTGTACATATTTACGCATTTTTTTTTTGCTGGTGAAGACAAGTGCAGTGAGGATCAGAGATATCACATATGAGAATTCGAGAGGAACGTAGACGGCAGCACGCCATCAGCAATTGCACTAGGTTGCAGTACCATAGTACCTTGTACAGGTCTGCGATTCAAGGATATCAGCTTCAGGCCAGTAAATCCTGCTACTAGACTATTATCCACTTGCACAAATGCCAAAGGAACAGTGATAGGATCCATATATCCTCCCCTGAATTGTCTGCGTTCAGGTTGAGATATATGCCAAAGATGTTTATTTTCTTAAACTAGATACTTTTATTTCTATGTAATAAGGTATTAGCACATCAGATAGCCATAATACACTTTGACTATATGCAGAAGCATACAAGTCTGTATTGCATATATCCTCACAGAAACTTGACATTTAATGTATACTAGAAAATACGCACACGCGACGCGTATGCCGTTCTGTTCCGTTCTGTACAATAAATCATAAAACAACAACAATCAAATATTGTACAATAATTGTAGATACGGAAAATCCTACTTCTACATCCAAGAAACATAAACACACAAACACACACAATGAAATAAACAAGCAAGAGATGCACAAGAACACAAGATATACATGGTTCGGTATGATTACCTACGTCCACGGGGGTAAAGGGGTGATCTTATTACTCGATTTAAGGTTACAAAGTATGTCTCTCACCAACAAACACTATATTCTCACTCTTTAGCTCTTAGTGTTCTTCCTCTCTCACTCGTTACTTGTCTTCAACTCTCGACATAGCTCTCTATTTATAGCTACACATGATGATACATTCAAGTTACAGTGTGTGTCGTGGTACATCTTCCTTGATATCCTTCTCGGGCGAGGGGCGATGTCTTTTCCGAGATATTGGGCCGATCCTAGTGGTATCTTCTTCAGATGTCTTTTCATCCGACGTTGATTGCTCAGGTATGTATGGCCGATATAGTCCTTGACATTCTCAGCCCGAGTCTTCCTTTGACCAGACCCTTCTTATCCTTTCACCTGCTCTGTCATAGCATTTATTACCCTTGTACCCGATAGGACTCACATCAGAGTTTCTCCTTTACACGTATCGACTTCACGGGCATCTCTTTTCTCATGCCAAACTTGGATGGAATGATCCGGTGTTTCATACTTCAGTTATCATCGATTCAGCGTTGCCTAAGATTGCTCCACCTGGATATTTGGATTATTCACACCTATATTTATGCCCCTTCTTTCTCCGTGCGATCGGCACGAGGGGAAGAAACTGCTTCGCCTCCCACGTCCCTGGCCATGTCGTGTTTCACGCCATGTTGTTCCCCACTACACTCGTCTTTATGACCTGTTTACCTTCTTCGCCAGTTACGATTGTTGGGGCTATAAATTCAACCCATAAACCCTTGGTTTTTCACCTTTGCCTTTTTTCAGAAAATCACACTCTCTCTCTCTTTGGTTTCTTCCTTCAATTGCTACTCTGATATCATTTTGCCTTCTGATGCCTTGAAAACTTCAATCATTCTTCGAACCTTTTATTGTTCTTCCATTGTCGCTGCTGTGTTTTTGCTGCTCGTTTTCATACTCTCCAGTTTTCCAATGGCATCTTCGACTCCCTACATGACTGAGAAAATGTGTGTGAGTTATACGTTCTCTGATGAGGATGGTGTTCCCCTTGATTCCCTGTTTGTTGTTGAAATCCTTCTAAATATGATCATCGTGCTCTTAACTCCATCTTTCCTGATGATCTCCTCCCTTTTCATGTAGGAATCACAAAAGAGTTGTCAGGGACTTGACTGATGAACAGTTCATCAAATAGTTGAAGAATGATTTTGATCTTCATGGTTATGACATCAAGCTCTTATCGGGACAAAAAGGTGTTCTGAAGAAGAGTGATGTCATAAACTTCTCTCACTCATCCGAGGCGACCGTCATCACCAAGGGTCTGTTGGAGCTGGGGTTGCGCTTCCCTTTGTACGATCCTAGTCGTCCCTTCATGTACGAGGCTCTTTCAAAGCTTCGTCCTTTTCGTGCTCTAGCTCAGTGGAATGGAAACACCTTTCTTCTCATAAATGAGTGGGAGAAGCGAAGCCGGGGCGAGTGTACTCCCACTGCCTGGTCTACCTATGACTCGTCCGAAGAAGGCGACTATACTCCTGCCAGTTTTGCTGCCAACTACCGGAGTGGGACTTCCACTAATGGTGATCTCGCCGATTTTTCTGCTATTCGTCACTGCAACAAAGTTATCCCTGAGGGTTTTAAGAAGCTTCTATTGGAAGAAGATCCCGATAGGAAAACTAATAATAAGCATGCTCGCCACACCAGTGATGTAGCCTGGGATCGGGTCCCCCTTGCGATTCATGGTCCTCTTCTAAGTGGCAAGTTTCCTGCTATGGCCGAGCCCTATCCGTTCTGGGAGGTCAATGTTGATCGAGTAAGTTTTTCAATCTTGGTCAATATCGTCCTGGGCGATCAGTGGAATAGTGTTTTAACTTGTTCGTATTTTGTAGTTCAAATCCCAGAGTACCCAACCTGAAGCTCTCAACCTTCGAAAGAGGGACAGGGGTTCTAGCACAGGAGTTGGGGAGAGGCATGGAAGGTAACTGTCTGTTCCTAGAAATACTTTTAGGCACAGAACACGATTAAACTGGTGTTTTTGATGAAAACATGGCTAATAACAGGAAATAATCAGGATTGACAGACACACAAATTTAACGTGGTTCGGCATGGTTTGCCTACGTCCACAGACGAATCCCGTTGGGGTATGGTATTTTATTGATATTAGAATTACAGTAATATTTTTTTCTCGTTCCTCGCCTCCCCCTTTTCAGAATTCCCTCTCCTCTATTTATACAATCCTGAATATAAATGATATTTACTTCCCTTGCATTAATTCTGCATGAAAATGCTCATTCATGCCTTCATGTTAAATTCTTCATGAAACTGCTCATTCATGCCTTCATGTTAAATTCTTCATGAAACTGCTCATTCATGCCTCCCTGTTTAATTCTGCATGAAACTGCTCATTCATGCCTCCTGAATTAATTCGCATGAAACTTCTCATTGATGCCTCCACGTTTAATTCCGCATGAAACTGCTCATTCGTTCCTCCATGTTAAATTCTGCATGAAACTGCTCATTGATGCCTCCATGTTTAATTCTCGCATGTTAGCGTAATGGATTGATGGTTGACAGGCATAATAAATGGCAATATGGATTGACCGGTCGGTCATGGCGATAGAGTACCTAGAATTAGTTGGCCGCACACTGGCAACATGAGTGGAAATCGCATGGCAAAGCACCATTGGCAACATGGATGTAAATCGCATGGCAAGACCATCGCAACATGGATGGAAACTGCATGGCAGCACCATCGGCAACACTACCTTGACATTGATCGATGGTTGACTTTGACCATTGACCGGACGTTGATTTTGACCATTGACCGGGCGTTAACTTTGACCATTGACCGGATATGGAATTTATGTAATACTGGGAAGGCTGGTGGGATGCTTCAGTTAGTTGGTTAGCGTGCTTGGATGAGGGCCAAAAGATTATTCAAGTACCAATTGGGCCCATTATGTGGCATTTTTACTTATGGTACAAACATCGCCCCCCCTCTTAACCTCCAACTTGTCGGGGTTAAGAAAATTTCGTTTTCCTTAGTCAATGACAAAACTCGCCCCCCAGTGTGGATTATTGATGATGAGGTGATTGGCAAACTTCCCTTGTTGTTTGCGGAAATCAAGACGCCCCCGAGAGTAAATTTCTGTTGTTGAAGCGAAAAGAAAACTGCCTTCGTTGATTGTGGAAATCGTAATCAAGTCGCCCCCAAGTGAGGCTATTGTGTTTGGAAGATCGGCGGGAAACAATTGGGAATAAACCATTTTTGTATGAAAAACAAACATGACTGAAGGCTGATCTGGTTTGCAACGGAAGCGTGATGCTGGAGCGGAGTGTTAAAGTGAGTTGTAATTGTTGATGAAAATTAGACCGTGGTAGTTACGTATAACTAAACTAGTAACTGTTGTTTGAAAAAGATGAGCTATATTTGACGTCACCCGGCTGGAATCTGTGTGAGCTGTTGGTATTAAGCTGAGCCGCGGTAGTTGCGAGCGAAAGGGTGTGACCCTTTAGTAGTTGAGATGGTAACAGACTTTGTGTGTTGTTGGACCTCCAATGGTCTTGATTGTGCTACTGGATGTGACATCGATCTTTATATGTCTTCGCAGTTATATGAATCGATAGCAAAGCGATGATGTCGACTAGATCACAATAGTTGTTGCGGCACTTGATTACAATGATTGCGATAAACTGGACCGCGACGGCCACAAAAACTGTCCTCCGCAGTATTGAGGAAAACTGGGTTACAACAGCTTCGAGCAAAGCTGGTCAGCAGGAGCTGCGATCAGCAGGACTGCAGAGCTGCGAACATAGCTGGGATGTAGTAGCTTTATCACCAATTGCAGGCGGCGGAGATCAAAGATGCACTATGCCAGCTACGATCACTGGACTGCAGGAGATGCGAACATATATGGACCGCGGAATCTTCGATTAGCTGGAATGTAACAACAACGATCAATGCCGCACCGCAATAAGATTTGCGGTCACCAGACCGGGCAGAGCCGCACCGTAGCCGACTACGAGCTTCGATCACCGATCGCACTAAAACGAACAAAGCTACCGGGCAGCAGAATGCATCGCCTAGATCAAGAGTTGCGAATATACCGGATCACAGCAGCCTTCTATCGATGAAATGCGAAGAAGAACGAGCAAAGCTGCACCGCAGCACAAATGCGGCAAATGGATCGCAAGAGATGCGAACAAAGAGATGGATCAGAGTAGCTTAATGAAATGGAAATGCAAGAAGAATTCGAGCAAAGCGCATCAGAAAGGGCCTACGATCACTGGATCATGAGTCGCTAACATACGGACCGCAAAGAGCTTCAATCAACTAAATCGCAGCAGCCGATCACCGATCAGCAAGAGTTGTGAACATAGATGGATTGCAATGCCGATCAAATTTGAAATGCAAGAAGAATCGAGCAAGATGTATTCATGAGCTAGCCTGAGATTTAGACTGCAAGAGATGCGAACAGAAGCTGGACCGTAAGAACTTCGATCAATAAATGCAAACAAAGAACGAGCAAAGTTGCACCGCAGCAAATGCGATCACCGGATCAGAAGAGGAGTGAGAAACGATGTACCGCACACTATTGCGATAAGTCAGAATGTAGAGCGGCGAACTATGCTAGACTCGGCAGAGCCGATCACCTAGACCGCAAAATGACGATCAAAGCCGGACTGCAGAAGTTGCCGAGGAACTCGGTTAAAATAGTTCGAAAACCTAAGTATAACAGCTTATAAATAAAACTAGATCGCACTGGCTTGCGTCAACCGAGTACAAAATTGATGAGAAAACTCGGATCGCATCCAACTTAATCCTCTTGTAACTCGTTGGAGGATTAAGAAGTTTGGGTTACCCGTTTTGATTTTCTAAGTCGAATTCCGCATTGCATTTAGGTGTTATGTAACTCGCCCCCAAGCGTTTGGAGTGTTACGCAGCTTGCTCTGAAATATATACTTTAGACTATGAGGTGTTACATATCTCGCCCCCAAGTGATGGTCATCCACATTGGAGTGATATGCAACTCGTCCCCATAAGATAGTGATTGTCATGCTGCTCAATGCTCGCACAAGGGTGCACATCCTTGCTGCATATTTCTCGCGCGTGGAATGAGGTTGAAAGTTTTTCTGCTATCTGGAATTCGCGCAGGGGACCAATCCCACTATTCCATATTCGCGCAGAATTGAGATGTGTGCATCTTCAGAATTGAGATGTGTGCATCCCACTATTCCATATTCCAAGTTGTAGGTATCCCAAGAAAACAAAAGTATGCATGATTATATGAAATGATGCGAAAATATGGAAATTGTATACTATCATATTAAAAGTGTTATTGCAACTTTGTTTATGAGGTGATTAGGATATCCACCGGCTATGTTGATGTTTTCCACCGCGATGACTAGTGTAGTTGCCTTAGCGTCTCGCTTGACTCAACAAGTAGATTTGTTCCATGGACTGAATGCACCGATTAAATCAAACTGATTGAAGACAGTTGCCATGGGAATTGTATTTCAAGAAATTGCGATCACTTGAACTCGTAATAGTTATAAGTAGAATCGAATGAAGCAATTTGCCGAGAAACTCAATTACGTGTTCGATCACATTGGATCAAGTAGTTACGGAAAACTCGTCTTAAACAGCTTTTGAGGAAAATCGACTACGTAGTTTGATCAATCGGGCCGTAGTAATTCTACGAAATGATCAAGCGTAGCTTCGATCAACCGACCGCATTTGCCGAGGAACTAGACTACAACCGCTCGATCAACTGGACTGCAGTATTGCTAAGGAAATGGACTACAACAAATAGATCAACTGCATCGTAGTAATTATGCGAAAAAGGACTCAATAGCATTCGATCAATCGACTCAAAGAGATTGCCGAGGAACCGACTCAACAATGATCACCGGATCAGAGAAGTAACGGTCATCACTAAACATAAGTGTCTTGAGATTTGAAAAATCTACACAACTAGCACGAACATTTCATGTTGTGGACTTAAATCGACACAACATCAATCTTTGAGGATTTCGTTATGGCTTGATATGGTGAAAAATGCGCCCCTCTTCGATATCGCCGCTCCAATCTCAAAAAATAATTTATTTATTTTTTAAACCGTTGAAATTGCGCCACCATGTTGTTGGAAATTAACATGCGATCGCAACGAGCCAAAAATTGTTCAATTTGGTCGATTTATGAAGAAGTTATCGAACAAACAAATTTGCATGTGGAGTAAGTCGAGAAATAGATTGTTGTCAAAGGGTGAGCAGCTGATGTGGTACAACTTCTACTAATATGATGGCAAGTTTCTAATATGGAAACTTGTATGGAAGGAACTGGCATATGTGGCACCCAGTCGAAGACGCTATATTAACATGTTGATGACGTGGTTGGACCAAAAATAGTCATCTCCAACTGTAAAAGTTTTACCTTCATGTTGTAGGATATTAAAATACGATTGCAACGAGCCAAAAATTATCCAATTCGTACGTCGTATGAAGGAGATATCAAAGAAACTAAATCGTTGACCAATAGTTGGCTCAGCCCACAAAGCGGGGCTGAGAAATCCGCAAGGCTTAAAGCAGGGGGCTGAAAAATCCGAGTCTACGTTATTATGTTACGTCGAGTCACACTGAATCGGATCCACGGAAATAATTTACATCATGCCGCACCATAACAGAGATATGCTCCCGGACTGGTGCGGCTAGACGACTGTCGCTGCACGAGATTAGTGGCCGGACGGAGGTGGCCGCCGACTTTGGCCGCCGGGTGGAGCCGCCGGATCTGGCCGCCGAGTGGAGCCTAGCCTCCCAGGATCCCGTTGTTGTGTCGTTGTTGCGGAGAAGACGAAGACCCCGGCGATTGCCGCCACTAACGATGATGACGCTACGACGGAAGCCATAACGGCACCAATCAATAGTAGCGGAATATTCTTGGTATATTCAAATTCCGTTAACGGTAACGGAATATGCCCGATATGGCCGACGCCCGTTTGTACCCAGAACGAAATATGCTCTTTGAGGACAACTGGGCCGACCGTATTTTCTCGCCGACGTGGCAATGCTGACGTGACACCTTGCTGACGTGGTACAGTTGCTGACGTGGCGTTACTGCTTGGACCACCTTAATGACGTGGCACTTGGGGGTGCTGATGTGGTGGCCGATGACTGGACCAGGTGGTGACCTGACAGGTGCTGTCGTGGCATACCTGTTGACATGGCGGCCGATGACTGGACCAGGGGCTGTCGTGGTGAACACTGACCGGATAGAGTTGCTGACGTGGTTTTTTGCCACGTCAGCACTTGATGATATGGCGTCTGCTTACGTGGCGCCATGTTGTAGTTTGATGTAGAATAGAGCATCAAAGTTTGACATACCACATAGCATCGAAGGTTGGGATACGCAGAACATCGAAGTTTGATGTAAGATGAAGCACCGAAAATTTTCCAAATGATTCTCGATTTTAATTGTGAACTGGCCACAGGCGGGTTTGGTCAGTCTTCCCCTTTGCAACAGTTTTGAGTATTGTTTCCCTTTCTCCTCGAACTTTCTGTAACAGTTTTTTTGTAACGGTTATTTGAGATGTGTTTGTGGACCTTTTCAGGAAACTTTTGTGATGCTTCGTTGGAGGTTTTTCCTTAGAGTTTCCGCCTCATGTGTTTGTCGTATGTGCAGCTGGTGCAGGTAGAAACGGACTTGGAACTTGGACATAGTGGAGGTGATTTTTCCAAGCTACGAACTCCAATATGCTGCTGATATGTTATGGATGAACTGATTTTTTTTTGGAACTTTGGACTGTAACGTGCTGCAGGTCGAACATCCTTCCAACAATTTTTGCGATGTTTTTACGCCATCTTTTACCATGGACCGAACGTACTGACAATAGTTTTAACAACCCTTGTAGTGGTATAGATTGGGTGCATTCCAAAGGTAATAGTTTTGATGGTGTTTCACTCCATCTTTTGCCGCGAACCGAACGTCCTGGCAACATTTCATCAGGCTTTGTAGTAATGCAATTTTAGTGGTTTCAGAAGGTAATAGCTTCAGAAAATCTCGAATTGCGAATCTGGACTGCAAGATGATCAAAATGGGTTGCAAAGAGCTACGATCAACTGGATCAACAAAGCAGTTGATTTTTCACGATGTTCAAACATCATTTTTAACGGACTCGATTTTGAAGCATTTTGTACAAACTTTTCTCAATGGGAAAACACGATTCCTTTTCTCGTAATCCCCTTAGTCGGCGCTAATGTTTGTTCCCAAAAATACTTCTAGGCACATAACACGATTAAACCGGTGTTGTTGATGAAAACAGGCTAATAATAGGAAATAATCGTGAATGACAGTACACGGATTTAACGTGGTTCGCATGGTTTGCCTACGTCTACGACTTAATCCCCTTGGGGTATGGCATTTTGTTGATATTAGAATTACAAATAATATTTTTTCTCATTCCTCGCCTCCCCTTTCGAATTCCCTCTCCCTCTATTTATACAATCCTGAATATAAATGGTATTTACTTTCCTTGCATTAATTCTGCATGAAAATGCTCATTCATTCCTTCATGTTAAATTCTGCATGAAGCTGCTCATTCATGCCTCCCTTTTTAATTCTGCATGAAACTGCTCATTCATGCCTCCTCGAATTAATTCGCATGAAACCGCTCATTGATGCCTCCACGTTTAATTCTCGCATGAAATCGCTCATTCATGCCTCCATCTTAAATTCTCGCATGAAATCGATCATTGATGCCTCGTTAATTCTCGCATGAAACCGCTTTTGCATGTTTCGAATTAATTCTCGCATGCTGGTAAACCGGATTTATGGTTGACAGCATAATGGCCGGCAAGATGGATGGATGCTTGACCGGCGACTAGATTGATCGGCCGATAGTGCGATAGAGTACTTAGCCGGTAACTCGCAACTCGATTGTTTATGCTCGTAACGTTCTAAAACCTCCCCAAAGTGTACGTGCTCCCTCCTTGACCTCTTAGCAACCTATATAGCCAGCGAGACCCTAAATTCTCTCCAAAATTTTCCATATTTTTCCTCTTCTTCACGCCAAGTCACGGATATTTCCTATGATTTTATTAAACTCTACGCGTATCTTGCTTGTATTAAACTCCTTCCTAAGATAGAGTTACAAATAACAGAGGAAATATTCTTCCCTGAATCCTCGAGGAACTTCCAAAACAAACTCGTGTTTTCTTTGCCTCTGTTTTACTCCAACACACTTACACAGCCCAATCTGTTCGCCGCAACCACACGTATCATCATTAATAAGCTCTAACAAGTCCTACTTTCAAGCCAAAACAAATATTGAATCTCGTCAAATCCGATCCATGAAACCTCAACAGACCCGTGAAACTCCAAGTCTCTCGTTTTGTGTAAACTCGATCTCCGTCCCTTCTTTTTCGATTCTACACTCATACCTCCCATGTTTGATCGAAACAGGTAATCCCAATCCATATCTAACACTAATTCCACTGCAAACTCGATCAAAATCTCGCCTGGGAGTTCTGCTGCAAAACTGAAATTTAAATTCAGTTTTCCCGCCAAAAGTCATGAAGAAGAAAGGGTCACCCCCTATCCCGAGTGGGGGTGCGAATAGCAGCTGCCTTAGGGATGTCCTGAGGCGCCCCTTAGTAATTTGGGTACCCCTTATCCATAGTGAGAGTCCGAATAGTAGGTGTCCTCCGGTGCAACTTTTCGAGCCGATTTTTTCAAAAATGTTTATTGGCCAAAAATACCTACACACACATAAAACACCATAATAAGTACAAAAATAAGCACTATCAATATAAAGAATCGAGACAAATTAGACACAAAAATGTGTCTATCGAGATAGATCCGCCCTAAAAGATTAGCATGGGCATCATTTATGGGGTGGGTCCTACTCCAAGACTATGTGAGAAGGTTTGTTTTTGGGTTGTTTTTAGAGTTGTTTGTTTATAATTTTTTATATGAAGAAAAAATGAAATCTTGCGAGAAATATATTAAGTCAAGAAACAATCGTGCAATCACGATTTTACACGAAGAATAAAAAATTAGATCAGCCATGCATCAATCACAAAATCAACCAGACGCATAATTAATAAACTAATTAAAAATATCCAATATCCACTTATAATTTTTGGGATCATTATTTTGCTAATTACAAGTATAATCTTTAATAAAAACTAAAGAATAAGATTACACTTCCGATGAGAATGAAAAAGAAAACGATAGAACAACTCAGTTGTGGTACTAACTACTAACCCTTAAATCCGTGGTTGTTGGCCTTTGGCTTTGTTGCAAGTAAACTTTTTAGGGATCCCCCATTAAAATTAGGTAGCACTTTGTGTGATCTATCACCCCCAAAAAATGTACAAGATGATATGCATCAACGATGTAGAGTTCTATTTTCAAAGGCATCAAAATTATGTTTACAGATCTTCCATGACAAAGTTTCCGCGTAAAACTCTGGTTATTATATATGGAACTAATCCTATTGGGCTTTAATGGTTTTACCTATTTCTCATCCACTTTCCCTAGATCCTATCCCAACAACACAAACCATATTCCTATTTTTTTTTTTTTTCGAAAAAGAGGAAGAATCCTCATTCATTCATTAGACCACCTGCTCCCTCATTGAGGTGAGAAAGATTGTTGATTACATTTGCGTTCTGGAACTGGAATTCCAATTTATCTAAGAGGGTACTAAGATCTTACCCTGTCCAGTATTTGGTGATAGCAAATCTATTACAATAAGTTGAAATGTGAGCTGCTTGAGCTATTGCAACTGTTTTTCAATATAAAGCCTTGCACTTTAAAATTTATGCAATGGTCACAATTTAAATTGAAGTCTTGCTAATTTTGTATCTTTTTCTCTAGCTTTCGCATACATTCTCGCCAAAAGGGTCTAAGGATAGGCTCGAGTCACTTTGGAAAATGATATTGTGGCCAGCTCCATTGTGTTGCCCATTGAAAAGCGACTTCCGCTCCCTTTAATTCTAGCTCCTCTATAGTTCTACAATCAACATGCATTCCCCAAGATTCTTTTGAGGTTCCTGTAAAGTTATGAAGAGTCAGTCCCACACTAGAGTTATTAGTTGGGCTCAACATCATCATCGATATTGCAATGTCTATAGTAATCGACATAAATTTTTTATCATCATCGCTCATCAATTGTTACTATCAAGTTTTCATCATTCATTGGATTGTAATATAGAGTTTGAATTATGTTATAATCGGCACTATTAATATTCATCAGACTATTAATATACTTGACAATCGTTTTTGCAGTTTCAACACTATTCTTTTGGTTTTCAAACACAAGGTTGCACCTTGCTTTCCATACATGCCAAATAACAATGCTACAAAAGACAGACCAAACCATTACATACCCATCTCTATCATGATTATTATACATTTCATTAAGAAAGTCATGAAAACTGTTTGTCCCATTAACAACACAATGCATGTCAAAATTTAAGTGCATCCAAATCTGAGTAACAAAGTTGCAATGTAGAAAAAGGTGAGTAAGACTTTCATCTCCTTTGCATAATTTGCGAGGTGTTTATATTTGGCAATTATATAGCTGCCATTCTCATACTATTAGGGAGTATGGAGTGGGATGCCTTCCAAACAAACATTTCAACATCAGTGAGTACCTTCATTTTCTAAATTTTGCTCCAGTCCATGTTGTCAGAGCCTGTAGAATTTATTAAGTTGTACAAAGATTCAACAGAAAAAAGGTACTTGAGTTGTTTAGGGTCCGTTGAGGTTTATCTGCCGTACTTGTTTGTGGTATTTGAATTCTCATTATGATGTTAATAGTGTCCTGATCAAAACAAATTGTTAACTTGGATAAGTCCCAAGTGTTCTCAGAAGTTATTAGTTGACTAACCTTCCCAAAATTTTCTTTTCTTCAATACAATGCTTAGCTCGAGGAGGTTTAACACTTGGGATCCAAAGGTCATCCCATATGTCAATACACACCCCATTGCCAACTCTCCAAAAGCAATTCTTCTTTAGCCGGTTGACATCTCTCATTAAAATTTCTTTCCATATCCAACTATCTTTTGTTTAGGCTTAGGTTTAACATGTAATATGTCACAACTAGGGAAATATTTAGCTTTCAAGATGGTAGCACAAAGAGAATAGGGGTTTTCTTTTGAGTCTCCATCCCATTTTATCTATCATGGCAAGATAAATTTGTTGCATATTTTGGAGACCTAATCCTCCTTCACTAATAGGTTTACCTATAGAGTCGTAGTTCTTTAGATACATATCTTTCTTCCCATTTTCATTAAATCCCGCCATTTTTCCCCCACCAAAAATCTCTTTGCGTTTAGTAATTTTTACAAATTTTCACCTAATTTTAAAATGGTTCATTTGGTAAACACACAAAGAAGATGTGACATTTTTACAATTACTATCCTACCAAAGGTGTAAATATTCTTCCTTGTCCATTTCTGTAATCTATTTTTAATTTTTCCAATCATGGATCAAAACACTTGATTTTGGATCTATTTGTAAAAAGTGGAGAGCCTAGGTGTCTATCATCAAGAGGTATAACTTGAAACCCTAAAATATCGGTGACCTCTCTTTTTATACAAGGATTGGTTCTAGTGCTAAAGAAAACCCCACTTGCTCAAATTAATCAATTGACCTAAGGTAGTACCAAAGTCAGTAAAAAGCTTAACTAAGTTTTGACTAGTGGTGGCATTAGCATCACAAAAAATTAGGCAATCATCGACAAACATCAAATGACTAACAAAGAAGAGCATTGTTTGAGATTTTAATACCTTTTATTTTTCCGGAGAGTTCAAGATTCATGATGGTCCTCAAAGGGCTTCCATGCAAAAAAGAAACAAATAAGGAGACATTGGATCTCCCCTGTCTCAACCCTCTAGAAGGTTTAAAGAAAGCAAAGTAGGAGACCCATTTATCAAGATAGCTAAAGTAGTAGTAGAGATATATTCATGAATTAAGTTACACCATTTTTCATTAAAGCCAATCTTTTTCATAATTTGGATTAAGAAAGACCACTCTACTCTGTCAAAAGCTTTCGACATATCTATCTTAAGACCCATCAGTCCTTTTTTACCCTTTTTATTTCGCATTTTGTAAATTAATTCATGGGCCATAATTATATTATCAGAAATCTGCCTTCTAGGTACGAAGGAAGACTGGTATGGGGATATAATCTTATCTAACAAGCCTTTCATTTTGCCAGCAATTAACTTAGAGATGATTTTATAAGAAGTGTTAGCTAAGAATATAGGTTTAAATTCAGATAGAATAGTTGGGTTTAGTGTTTTGGGATTAAAGTGATGAATGAGGCATTCATCTCTTTAGAAATGTGACCTGTCTCAAAGAAGGTTTGGATCATAGGAATTAGGTAAGGCCCAATTATTTCCCAATATTGTTGAAAAAAGATTGGAGGAAAGCCATCTGGGCCTGGACTTTTGTCGGGTTCCATAGAAAAGACTATATTTTTGATTTCCATCATATTAGGAGTAGCACACAACTTAATATTATCATCATCACTTAAACAATTAGGAATTAAGTCTATCATGCTCATATCAACAATAGGGTTTACAGTGGTTGCAATAGATTGAAAACGATTAGTTATGCAATTAGCTATTTCAACTCTAGTGTTGACCCACTCCCCATTAGTATTCTGGATAGTCTCGATTTTTTTTTCTTTTGTATCTTATTTTAGCCTTGTTATGAAAATATCTGGTGTTTCTATCTCCTAAAGTCAAATCTAGGTCTCTACTTTTATCTTTCCAAAATTTCTCCTGAATAGCATACCACTTAGATAGATCAGCTGTCAGCTTAGCAAGGTCTTTAGCCTTATCCCTATAGGAATGTCTCCTATTTGTTTGGTATAGTTTTTTCTTGATAAGATTTATGTTTGTTCTAATGTTTCCAAAGGTTGTTTTATTCCATACGCTAAGAGTATTTTTAACTGAAGACATTTTTTTTATCACGACAAAAGCTGCAGACCCTTGAATCCTAGTATCCCAACAGTCTTGAATAAGTGATTTACATTCTTCATGCTTCATCCAGTCACCAAAATATTTAAAGGGAGTATGTCCGTCATTCCAAGTATTATGAGTATTTAAATAAATGGGAACATGATCAGAAGTAATTCTACCTAAATGTCTAATGGTATAATTGGGAAAGGAAATGTTTCAACTGGAATTAACTAAGCCCCTATCTAATCTTTCTTCTATAAATTCATCATCGGATCTCCTATTGTTCCAAGTAAAAGTATAACCTATAAATCCTAGATCCATCAAGCCACACTGGCTAATAATGTCATTAAAAGTTCTAGCTTCTGTTTCATTAAAATCAAATCTACTTTTCTTTTCTTCTTGATGAAGAACCACATTACAATCTCCCAGGACAATCCAGGGATAGTCAACAGTTCTTGCTAATTGTTGAACAATATTCCATGAAGCAACTTTTTCTCTAGTATAGGGACTACCGTAAAACCAAGTCAGAAGCCACTTTGGTATATTATTACATGCATGTATAAAGAGATTTATATGATTATGGTTATGATCAACTATATCTAGTTTCATGTTATCTTTCCAGATCACGCATAAACCACCCGCTGCACCCCTTGGGGAAACAAGCCAGTAGTTGCTAACATTTATTTTCCTTAGTATCTTATGCATTGCCAAATCCTGTTTTTAGTTTCCGACAAGAACAAAATGTCGATTGTTTTTGTTCAAAATATCTTTGAGGCTATCAATTTTTTCAATTTTTCCCTAATCCCCGGCAATTCCAAGAAATGTCACTAATGAATTGCCAAAAATATGAGACTCATGGATATTCTAAAGCAAATAACACAAGATTACCATAATGGCATAAACAACAAGATGTTACCATTTTTTTTTCCAAATTGGGTATTATATATTTGTATGTCAGCTTATATTTTGGAATGACAGTTCATAAAATATATGCAAACAGAGGATCTATCATACATAACAATTTATAAACAAATAATATAATATTGTTATGATGTTGATAGCTTATAAGTACCTCTCTTGAGGATAATTGTCTTTCAAGAGAATAAGAGTGACTTACATCCCCGATTTGAAGATCCCCGATCAGGCTATGCCTATCTTTTCCAAGACTTTTGTGACATTCCTACTAGCCAACATTTTGTTAGGGTATTTCCGCTTCTTCCAGTTATAGATAGAGTTTGAGGATATTGAGGCATTAAAGAAGCTAGATGAAATAAACCCGAAAAGGGTAGAACAAAAACAAGGATTACAATTAGAGAAAAAAGACATTAGATTGAAGAAGGATTAAAATTAAAAATAGCTAGAACGAACAAAATTCAAAAGAAAGATTAAAACCCTAAGGCGAAATCAAACTTCGAGAGAAACTCAAAGATTGGAAAATACATGGGATATGTAAGTACACTTATTTATCTCCATTGCCACGTGCGCTAACAGGGTCCACGTGGATGACATCACTCACAGGATGACACATAGGGGCATCCGTGGCACCCAGACAACGTACCACCTATCAAGACCAACGGTCAGAAATAAAGGGGCACCCAAGATAGATAAGTCCCGCGTAGCACCCAAGGATGGCCTTAACCCATCACGAGGTAAGACATGATCAACGGTCCGAGGTAGTCCAACCGACATGGACATGACAAGAGGACCGACACCACCCGGCGTGGATCGGGACGCTCCAACCACCCGCATTTAATGTAGCTCGAGAATACGTGTTTGGACAACCAACGATGGAAACAAGGGTTGGTCAGCGGATGAATCTGGGATATAGTCGAAGCCGCGGGTGACATAGAAGTCCGCGGACCACGCCCGGGATTATATTCAAGTCCGCGTACAATGCACGTAACACAAGAAGATAAGATCTCAACAACTCATTGTCAATAGGACCCACCAAATTTAGCTATAAATATGTACCCCCACCGAGAAGGGATCGAAAAAAAAGGAAACAGGAGAGAGAATAGGAGAAGTAAGTGAGTTTTAGCTCATGTGTTCGATGATCACAAGATCCTGTGATCATCTTTGTAACCATTTATTTTATAGTGAATCTCCTCAGACCCGTGGACGTAGGCCTTAGTGCTGAACCACGTATATCGTTGTCTCTTTTACCTTTTGCACCGATAGTTTCATTTACATACTCGTATTCCGTATCTATCTGATCCCCTGGGAGATGATAATGAGATCATGACAAACTAGAGGGGTTTGGAATCCATGAATTATCATCTACCTATGCTTGTTCCATACTTCTCACACCTCAAAGGCACGTATTCAACTTTTATAAAGATTGTTTGTGATCACGTGGAAGCGAAACCCGACTCACGTGTTCACAATTTGGCGCTAGAAACAGGGACCTTGTCCCTAAAAAGATTTATCTTTTCCCCGTGACTTCACAAATTTCAACCTCAAAATTTTTATTTAAAAACGCAAATGATCTATTCATGGATTCGTTTTTCGCACACATCTATGTCTATTGTGTTTTCTACCAACATATCTCGAGCATTATGTGACTTTTAAACAAACATTCCGAGATTATGGGTTTTAAACAAACAGACTTTTAGCTTAGACTCTTTGACTTTCTCATTTTTGGCCAACAGACTGCTTCTTAGACCATTGTGTTTTCTACCAATACATCTAGGTTTTAACTAGAATTTCAAACAAAGTTTCCACCAAAAGATTTGGGCTTTTTTGCAAATAACGACCCATGGATTTTATCTCGGCAAATCCGCATCCGTCTTTGTCTTTCGTGCCGATTCCCCAAACTAACAACTCGAACACACTCATTACCGCTAGAAATCTAGTTTATGAAGTCAAAGTTAAACTAACGGCTAACCCGCTGACTTTTGGGTCTCTGATTACCTCTCATGTCCTTGTGCAGATTATTACAATGGAAAGTAACAAAGATACCGGAAGACAAAGATAACTCCAAGAGATACTCCAAGGACCACACCAAAGAATAACAAGGAGCAGATAAAAGGGCGAAGGACGCATAGCCGCGGATAACATGCCGACGGGCGAAAGCACGTGGCTCTTAGATGCGGGAAACATCGCAATGGAGGCAAAGAAGGCCGCGGCCGCAAGAGTCGGCCGCACCAAGCAAGGGGATTTCTCAAGTGATTGCTTCCAAAGTAACAACAGCAACTGTGCCACCGAGCCTCAGAGGCTATAGCCGAATCAATCGCTGATCCGAACTATCCCTACTAATGCCGGACAATGAACAAGACGAACAACTACCTAAGCAGATCCAACGGAATAATCGAGCCGGGCGTGCCATTGATAGACGAAATCAATACCACGATCCCCGAGGGACAAGCTCAACTACAGGAAGGAATCCCCAATCAAGCATCGAACCAAACAAATAACAAATATTGGCAATAACCGGGAGGAGCTACAGAGGAATCAACTAACGTACGCGGATGCGGTGGCCCCTGTTAGCTCA
The DNA here is from genome assembly GCA_023531295.1 of Papaver armeniacum. Classification (NCBI taxonomy): domain Eukaryota; kingdom Viridiplantae; phylum Streptophyta; class Magnoliopsida; order Ranunculales; family Papaveraceae; genus Papaver; species Papaver armeniacum. Next base: position 12,198 of record JAJJWW010006157.1, on the reverse strand, counting down.
AGAAAACCAAAGAACTAAGAGAGAAGATCCTCCGAAGCTCCGAACTAGCGAATCAGCACGACGAAGCCAACTCAGCGGTACAGAACAGGGACCGAGGGACGATCTTCGAAAATATCCCTGCAACAACTAACCGAAGAAGGATACCCCAAAGAAATGCGTGGAATAGTAGAAGGTCCGACCCGCACTACCAACCCGAAATTCCAGATTACTATGACACTGGAGGAGGCCACGGCGCCGCAACCCACATGAAAGACACGCTCTTCCATTCAAGACGAGCATTGTTTGGCAATGGAAAACCTCCGCGCGAAATGCTAGCAGAGATCAATCAACTCAAGACCAAGCAAGGAGGTGGAAGACTAGAAACAGATTATGAAGGAAGCCAACACTACCCCCTTGCACGTCGCTGCTTAGCTACGACTACCATTCCGCAAAATGTCCGGTCCCGACCTTTGAGTGCTACGACGGTCCGCTGATCCTCACCATCTACGATATTACAACAGGGTAATGGCCAGGTGGGATTACGACGAGGCTATACTATGCGATATTTCCCTTCAAGCCCCGAAAGGATCCGCGTTATCTTGGTTTGATAACCTCAAGCCAGGGTGCATTAATTCATATGATCACCACCGAAAAGTTCCCGGCCACCTACATGTACAACAAAGTTGTGAACACAGGATGGACAAGCTCTTCTCACTTGCAATTAAGTACAGGGAGTCCGTTCGAGAATACACCGATAGATGGCACAAAGTATGTCGTGCCATTGGACATGTGGATCCCGTGGTGAGTATTAACTGCTACAAATGGGGGCTTGATAGGATGAGCCCGCCGTTTGTCGAAATCCACTGTACCTCCCCAACCACCGAGGGAGATTTAAGGATAATCATTGAAAAGCATGCGAGGTTGGAAGAAATTCAAAAAGATAACCCCGAGCGCAGTACAACGAACCCCACGGACAAATTCCGCGGAACTAGTAGATGTGCCCAGCACACACCAAAAGGATCGAAAAGACGATCACAAAAGGAGGGCAGAAAAGTTTTAAGACCGGGTCTATACGAAACTCAACACCAGCTATCCACGCATACTGAAGGAGATCAAGGATCGCGAAGACTTAGATTGGCCCTGGTCTAAAGGGAAACAACACCAGCCTCGGCAGAATCCAAAGAGTACTGCGATTTCCACTGCTTCTACTTTGACACACGACAGAAATGCAAAAATCTCAAGATAGCAAGACAAAAGCCGATAGATGCGGGATCTCAAAAAATATGTGGAAAAGGTCAAGAATGGAAGATAGAGCCAAACGCAAAGAAACAGTCCAACTACTCCGAGGGTAACCGCACATTGAACTCTATATCCCGCTCTAAAGCAAAGAGCCAACCCTAACGGCACAAATAGGAAAACGACCGAGAAAACAATTTGAAGATTACCGTGAGCTTTACAAAGATAAACGGGAAGGAAGTAGAAGAGCACGAGGATTGGATGAACGCGCTTCCGATTTTTGAAGCCGATGATATTGAGGACGACATGGAAGATCACAATGACCCATTAATCCTCACATTGCCAATCGCAGATGCAACATAAGGAAAATCCTCATCGATGGAGGAAGCTCCGTAAATGTATTGTTTTACGATACATTCAAACGCATGGAGCTTAACGATGAGCAACTCCCGACTTCACACTACACCATCTACGGTTCAATGGCACGGCCACGAAGCCCCCGGGGATATTGTCTTACAAGTGGATGCAGCCCCATGAAAGTCGACACTCGCTTTAGCGTGGGTAAACACGCCTTCACCCTACAATGCCATTATTGGACGAAGATGGGTCCACAAGCTCAAGGGAGTCGCAGCTACCTACCATCAATACCTTAGATTTCCCACTCCCTAGGAATAATGGAGATAAAGGGTGATCAAGCTTCCGTAAAGAATGCCACGCGATGCAAATACAACTCAACAACGAAGAAGATGAGAAAAGGAAAACCCGCAAGGCTCGTAGCAGCAAGTATCCAAAGACAAAGCCATCGACGAATATCTGAGGAAATCTCGGAAAAAGCTTGTCTAAAGGGAACTCGTAGAGGAAGCACGGAGGCCTCCACATCAAAGGTTAATCAGCGAAGAATCTGAGGCTACCAAATAGCAATTAAAGAAAATGCCCCACCCGGGGAACCAAAGCCCACTTTCACATCCTTGGAGGCAAGAAAGAGATCAACATAGGGACGGAGCAAAATCCAAGAAAGATCAAAATAGGAACTCTAATGGACGAAGAACGCGAAGCTTCACCGATAACACCGCTAAAGGAATACGCGGACATCTTCGCATGGAAACTATCCGATATGCCGGAATAGACCCAAAGATTCAGACAAAGATGAGCTGCGCATTAAACCCGGCACACCCCTACACGACAAAAGATACGAAAGGTGGCCACAGAGCATCACAAAGCAAGAGAAACTGAGCTACGAAAGCTATTAGAGGCCGGTTTATAAAAGAAGTCAAATACCCCACGTGGATCTCCAACATGGTAATAGTACCAAAGAAAAATGGAGGGGTCGAATCGCATCGACTTCACCAACCCGAACAAAGCGTGCCCAAAGGATAGTTATCCATTACCCAAAGATTGACCAGCTAGTCGACGCAAAGAGAAGGATATGAAGAGTTGTCATTCATGGACGGATATTCCGGCACAACCAACTATTTTTGCGTAAGAAGACCAAAGAACATACCGCATTTTACACACCCCATGGTCTTTATTGTTACGTAAGAATGCCTTTCGGGCTCCAAACGCGGAGCAACGTACCAAAGGATGGTCGATGCTATTTTCAAGCCATGGATCGGCAGGACTTTAGAGGTTTACGCGACGATATGCTCATAAAAAGCAAAGTAAGAAAGAACCACCACCAGACTCAAGGACATCTTCTGAGCTATGAGAGAGCATAACATGAAGGTAAACCCGAAAATGCACTTTCTGGGTGACCTCAGAAAATTCCTTGGATACCTAGTGACAAAAAGGGGCATTGAAGTAGATCCCGAAAAATCCGAGCCATAACAAACATGCCATCTCCGAAGAACCTAAAAGAGGTACAAAAGCTCAATGGATCCCTAGAGCCCCTAGAAGATTCATATCACGATCCTGATAGGTGCAAACTCTTCTTCAACATACCGAAAAAAAGGACTAAATTTGAATGGACGACGTAATGCGAAGAAGCTTTTTTGGGCATTAAACAATACCTAGCAGAAATCCCCATCCTTCGTAAACCGGACCCGAGGAGGTTTTGCACTCTACATTGCAAAGAACAGACGACGCAGCAAGCGCAAAGACTGGGCCGAACCCATACGAAGGAGGAGCAACCGATCTACTATGTCAAAGAAGACCCCGAATTCCGCAGAACGAAACTACACGAGAATTGAACAACAATCCTAGCCGTCGTATGGTCTACTTTAAAGCCGAGGACGTACTTCTTAACGCATGACATACGTATCCCATGCTCGGCACCCTTAGAGACCATCCTCAAAGGGGCTGAAAGGTAGGACGAATAGCAAAATGGAGCACATACCTCGACCAATTCAACATCCACTATGAGCTCCAACACTCCCGGAAATCGCAGTATTAGCAGTACTTTCTAGCAGACCGCCTTTGGACAACGAAGAAGAAGTACGCATACAAGGATGGAAGGCTATGGGCCCCCGTAAATAGAAAAACCAGAGCCAAATAATATTCTTGAGCCAAATGAACCCACTCGCAATGGGAGGTCTTCGTCGATGGCTCCAAAATAGAGAGGGCGCGGGGGATAGGCATCGTCATCACCACACCCACAGAGACAAGACCGTGCACGCATTCGATTGGAATTCGAAGGCCATACTAATAACATCGTAGAATATGAAGGAGTGATCCATGCTCTCCGCTTGATAATTGAATTGGGCATACAAGAAGTGCGGGTAACAAGCGACTCACAACCGATCATACTACAGATAGGCTACGAATACAATGTGTACGACGAAACACTAGTGGCATACATGGCTCTAGTGCAAACATTGGCCTCCCAAATACCAAAATCAATTTCCGACATCTCAAGAGAAAGGAGCTTAGACACGCGGATGCTTTGGCTTATATATCATCCATGCTTAAAAACGAAGATGTCAAAGCAATCAAGGTAACAAGAGTGTACGAACCATCCATCAAACTCCAAGAAACGTGCGCGGCTAACCAACGTAAACCTAAGGAGAAAGATATCTCCGACGAGGATGTCGGAGAATACATATTCGACGATTTTAACGAGGACATTACACGACAAGCGGAGGAAGACGACGATTATAGTCGGGAGGCGGATTGAGATCGAAATCCATTCTTTCCTCAAAGAAGGGAAACTCCCCCAGACACCAAACAAAGCTAGGAAGGTGCAGTCAAGAGCAGGATGTACGAACTAAGAGACCAAGCCTTATACCGAAAATCATTCCTGACCACTTCGTCGCCGCCTATCCCGATCAGAGGGGCATGTCGTTTTAAAAGATATACACAGAGGGAGACGCAGGGAATCACAAAGGGAATGAGATCCCTAGCAGATAAGGCAAAGACGCAGGCTATTATCGGCAACCATGATCCGAGATGCAACTGTAACGGCGAAGAGATGCGAAGAATGTCAAAGATTTGGTAAACGAATCCACGCCCCACTACAAAGTTGAACTCGGTTGATAGTCCGTGGCCCTTCTGAAATGGGGTATCGACATAGTAGGCCCACTCGTATCGTGACTCGGGAAAAGAAGATTCCTAATAGTGGCAACGGATTATTTCAAAGAAATGGGTAGAAGCAAAGGCACTGGCAAGAATTCTGGATTCTGACGTCTTCACTTTTATTTTTCAAAATATCATCTGCAGGTTTGGCATCCCCTACAGATAGTCTCCGACAACGGAAACAACTACAAGGAAAGAATATTGACTTGTCACTCGACACCTTCAAGATTCGGAAAACAAATCCACCCCCATATACCCACAAAGCAACTGGACAAGGTAAGCCACAAACAAAACTTTGGCACTCATTCTTAAAAAAACAGCTAGATGAGCACAAAGGACGATGGTGTGAACAACCGCATAACGTTCTATGGGCATATAGACGACTCAAGATCGCCTACGGAGAATCCCCATTTCTACCACCTACGGAGTCAAGCGCCATCCTCGGAAATTCTACTTCCAACTACAAAGACAAGCCCTGGGAAAAGAATCTCACCACGGACATGATGTTGGAAAGGCTCGACGACCTCGAAGAAAGAAGAGAAGCAAAGACCGCAAAGAATGGAAAACTACCAACGCAGTCGGCCGTGAGAATATAACAAGAAAGTGAAATTTAGGAATTTTGTAGAAGGGCAAGATGTGTTGAGGACCATTCCCCAATACCAATGAAAAAAAAGTGGGGAAAATTAGCACCAACTTGGGGAGGACCCTACATAATACATGACATCGCAGAAATGGCTCTTACTATCTCGCGTAATATGAAAGGGGAAATCCTCATGCATCCGTGGAATGCCAAATACCTCAAGCCATACTACCCATGATCAATCACACTGCGTGTGCATTTCAAGAAGAAAATGGACTTGCTAATCCACATGTTTCTATCTCTCGACAAAGGAGTAACGCACCTTAATTTTTCAATCAATCCAAGTTTTCATTTTCAAATATCATATCCCGTTCATTACCCACGCACATTTCAATTTATTCAAAACCCACAACCTATATACAACACATCATATGAACCACATGTATATACTACTTACACAATGTACATTGAAAACCATGTCACATCATAATAAAATATCGATGCAATTGTTACCCCGTGGATGTAGGCCTTAAGGCCGAACCACGTAAATCGTTGTACAAGTACTATTATTAGGAATTGACGTTAGTAAGAGGGATATCCCGCACAAAGCATGGATCATACCCACTACAATATACCGGGTAATATCCCGTGCAAAACACACACACGCAATATATCGAGCATACACATGCGATCTCTCGTAACTCCTCTCGTAAATGTCTATAAGTGTATGACCAGGAGGCGACTTCTTACAGAATGAGATATCCGTGCAATATTACAAGCCGCGAACTTAATGGAGTACATCCTTAAACGTCGGCCAGACCCCCCCCGTCCAAAGGATCCTCTCGGCCAAGGAGTTAGCCGGACGGGGGTGCAAGGTCACAAGACGATTCCGGGATACCAACCTACGGAGTTGCACGAACAATACACTTTATCAAACTCAAAGATTGATATCCGCGGTTACAATAACTACGGAATTTTCCATTATAGTTAAAGATGATAGACATAAATTCAACAAAATTCAAAATCGATTTAAACACCAAAGTTTGATCTAATACATGCAAAGCTTGATTACAAGCCCAACAGTAAAATAACAAAAACGCCAAAAAAGGATAAGCAACCGAGATCAATCCCTAGCATACTAACTACGGTCTACCGAGTAGGAGTGTTATCTCGTGTGTTTATCCTTCAACCGATGAAGGAACGCTACCACCCGAGGAGGGCCCAAGAACTTGATGGGAGCGCTGGTACGGACGCCGAGTATAATTCTTGGTTAACCCATGGTTTTTCTTAAGGTCCAGCTCAATCTCACCAAGAATCTTATTAATCTCTTCGGCCGCTTGTTTGCGGGCATTAGACCTATGGCTACGCTCCTCATCTCACTGGATTTAAGGAAGTACAAAGCCGGTCTATCCTTTGATTAGCTTGCTTCAACGTTTCATCCCGAGACGAGGCTGACCGCGATGGTAGCTAACTTGACCCTCCAAATTGAACTACCTTAGCCTCGAGCTTCGCAAACTTTCCATCTCGCGGCTTTAAGCCGTACTTGGAGCTCGCGAACAATAAAAGAAGACCATGAGTTATGACAGATACAATTCAAAGCACACTCGATGACGAAGACGTATACCTTCACAATGATCAACCGCGGAATCCTCGCTTCGCGGATAATCATATTCATTTGATAACTTATCATAATCTACCCGCAGCAGATTATGAGCATACCGACTTGCGCTCAGTGTCATTTCGAAGATCGAGCCCGAATGACGATGTCGATTAACCTCATCATTCTTCAATTCCAACCCCTTGTTGAGACGATACATAGTCACCTCTAAGTCTCTCTCACGTTCAACCCGACGAGCCACATCGCCGAGACGCGGATGCAGCACTACCGAGAGCACTACATTCTCGCCCCTAGCATCATCTCTCTCCTTGGCCAAACGCCGCATATAAGTCCGCACATCCGAGGGATGAGAAGACCACGCTTGCCGCAGCCGCCTTCCGTAACATTAAGTTTCATTTCTAAGGAGGAAATCTGCCCGGGGCTTGCTCAAGATTATCCCGCGTCCATAAAAGAGCCCCGTTGAACAAATGGCGGTCATGGTTATTTCGATTTTGCAAATCTACCAAGCAATACTTTTTCTTACGCCATTCTTCGACCATCGCGTTATGAACATCCGCGCGGGCATTCCATTTAGCCGACTCACTCTTAAGTTTTTCAACTAACTCAAAGAATGCGACCCTTTGACGAGCCCTCTCACTCCGAAGCCACAACAATTGGGACTCCACCCACCGAAGATAGTACAGCGGAGGGAAGAAAGAGAAAACTCGAAATGGATAAGAGGAACTACCAAAGAAGAGGGAGCGCAGAAAATGGATGAGGAATTTTCCTCAAGAACAGCTAACTTGGCCTTAACTGAGCCAACTCGAACCAACCTTCCGTGCCCTAACGCTAGCTCTTTAGCTTGCTATTTCTTCATCCTAATGAGACCGAAGCCTCGACACTCGAAAGCATCTCTTCACAATGTCGAAGCTTCCCTCTAGCTTGAGAGATTTGGCCCTAAAGAGCCGGTAAAGTTGGTGATTACAATACTCACTTCTCATCATCTATCAAAAAATGAGGGAAGTTAGCTCACATCATATTCGAACGAAATCATATTCGAACGAAATCGGATAAAAAGAACAGACAAACCTCCAATAACCGCTGGCCGGGGGTAACCAGACCGATACCCATCAAGAATAACCATCATGTCAAGAACTGAAGGGGAGGATCCACTACAAGATCAAGCCCGCTGGCTACGAGATTTTTTACCCCACCCTCGATCTACCGCCTCCTCAGGGGTTAACTCCATGTACCTACGAGTAAAAGCATCCGAACTCTTTTCCCTTCAATCACGGGGCAGGATGAGGAACAACCAAAGAAGTTTTTCTTTCGCAACCATGCCAAAACAAAGATCATCGCCATCCGCAGCTAAGGATCGCGAGAAATCATCTAAGGAGAGTCCGAGGTATTCCCACCATGAGCAAGCACCAACATTACCTTGCACCAAGGCCCCACCAACAAAGAGGAGGTACCAAAGAAACCCCTGAAGGCACTACCAAAACCCCAAAGATCGACCCGCCGATGGGCCACCAACGCAGCCTATCCTCGAGAACACTCCAATCATCACCACTGGAAGCAGAAGCGAAGTCCGAAACAAGCCCCATAACCGTGGACATGTCAAATGACTGCTCCCGCATAAAACCTTACCAAAGGAGAACTCATAACAAGCACCCCCATCCTTGTCACCACTACTAAGAACAAGTCCCTTACCTTTATCTATAACATTCACACCGGACTTAGTAAACCCCGCATGATTTCCATCACCACCAATACCACCAAAGATCCGTCACCTTGACCACCACCAGAAAGGCCGAATCACCTTGACCACCATCAATGGCCGGGTCACATTGACCACCACCAATGGTCGGTCACCTTGACCACCACCAACGGTCGGATCACCTTGACCACCACCAATGGGCCGGTCATCTTGACCACCACCTGCTGGCCGAATCACCTAGACCACCACCACCACCACCACCATCACCACCACCACCACCAGCTGGTCGGATCACCCCGACCACCACCAATAGCCGGATCACCCCCGACCACCACCAAGGGCCGATCATCACTTCCACCATCAATCGCCCGATCGCCATCACCTTCTTGAACAAAGCGAGAAGTCTCACCCGCTCTTCCCTACTCCAAGAGTCCTCATCACCACACACCTGGACTATTTACATCCTCGAAATGAGAGGAACCCTCGGTGGGAGAATTCGATGATTGCTTGGGATTAATCTTCTTACCTCTACACACCTACAACACGTAATGATGAAAGAACCATTGGCATCACCTTTCTTGGCATAATCAACATTATTTAAGAAAACGTAGGGGCATACATACGAAGAAAACAAACAACGCACCTTAACAACATCGCATTCGCGAGGAAGATTAGCATCGTGACATCTTCGTCTTTCCGCATCATCAACATCACGGCTATAAACAAAATCCATACCGCAAAACTCATCCGCCAAGTGGGCAAGAATGAGCGTAACGAGCTGAGAAGCTTCACGAGGAAGACCGTCAACAAGTAGGGCCAAACCACGGGGACCAGGGACCCAACCATAGGGCCCACGGGCCAACGACTTCAAGAACAAGCAAGGCGGCATCACTCATAGTCATGATCACGCTTGATTCTCTCCTCGCAGAATAGGAAGACCTTCGCACTGTGAATCCTCGCCATCTTGGAATCACTTACCTCGCTCAAAAGGCGAACTTCCCCTTAATGTAAGTAATGTTCCGTAGACTCACTGACCACGGCTTACGAGTATTCCCGTTAACATAATCTCCAAAGGATTTGTTGAAATTCTCAGGAGTATACCACCCTTTCTCCTTTTCTAATCTAGGGCATAGCAAGTCATCATCGTTTTCCCTTTACTACGAAGATAGCATTCACGAAGATGGCGAAGATAGTTTCCTCGTCAACTCGTTGCACCCCCGCGATTATGACTTTTCTCGCGCAAGAGCGCGCTAGACAGACCCTAGAGTAGAAATCATCACCACCTTTATACAAGGGTAACATCAAACCAGCCTCAAAGCACCCACTGTTGTCAAAATGAAAGGCATCGTACTTGTAATTGGTAACCATCTCATAAGTTATGTCTTTATCACGCATAAAAACGAACCCGAAAATGTCAAGACCATGCTTCACCTTGAAGGCCTCGAGATCAATGTGTCGGAAGGTAAACTTCTTATTACCCGTGAGATAAAGGACGGAGCAACCAGAAGTCTTCCTCGAAACCTTCCTCCGTAGCATCCTCCACAACCCGCAGCCTTCCTCTTGTGAGGAACTAAGTCTCCCGAAGACTCTATCTCCGTAGCCTTTCTTTTCGAAGTAAGAGTTTTAGTCGACTTACTTGAACTAGACACGGGTGGGTTAGTCCGCGTTGGAGGCCGAGCGAGGGGCTGCACATCCAAAGGTTCATTACGAGGATTCTACTGCTTTCAGAGACCCACCCCTGAACGAGTCGCGCATATCTAGATCCTCGCGAGGATCACCCCTTCTAAGTGAAGGCCTTTGACCGGAGGATGAGGATGTTCGTCCATCCCGAAGATTACCCCGAGTAGGTGGGGGCGAAGCTCCACCCTTACATTAGGATCACTCCGAGGAGATCACGAGGACTTGACGGGAGTCCTGGATAAGGAACCCGCGGATGATCGGACATGTCTCATGGCACAAACACGAATAGGAGCTCAAATCGAGGCAGAGAAGATCAAAAATCGAGAAAATCTCAAGAACAATGCAAGCAAAAGAAGAAAACCCTAAATTTCATCTAACAGCTTGCCTAAACTCTCGATCATTATCCGAACTCAAAAGAAGAAATAAAATCAAAGCATGGCCAATGGAACACCCAACCGCAAGCAGCGCCGACTCTCAAAACCTGTGGTACATTTAAATTTAAACTCATCATCAAATCATCACCAAGATCGAAACTCGACAAGCTTAAGCAAGGTGATTAAACTAATAAAAGATCATACCCGAATCACGAAGAATCAATCAACAAAGAAAGAACAAAGAAGAAGCAACAAGTAACAACCACAAGAACAACAAGAATAAGCAACAAGTAACAACCACAAAGAGAGCACGACAACCACAAAGAGCAATGCAGCTGCAAGCCGATGGTGTCGTAGGAAGTTAAGAAGATGAAGACAAGAACAAAGAATAAAACAGAGAATGTGAATTAAAGTCACATTCTCTCACTCTTCTCCTCTTTATATAGAACTGTAAGGAACCGTCCACTACCCAAAGGGCGTTATGGCCGGGACGTGGGAAACGTGCACAATAAATGCAGTAGCACCTTTTAGGAGAAGTTATGAGGGAGATAAAAACGCACACACGGCTTCTTCTTCCAACAAAAGCCAAACGCCCAAATCACAAGAAGAGGGGCAAATTGTAAGTACACTTATTTATCTCCATTGCCACGTGCGCTAACAGGGTCCACGTGGATGATATTACTCAAAGGATGACACATAGGGGCATCCGTGGCACTCCATAAACGTGCCATCCGTCAAGACCAACTACCGTAAATAAAGGGGCACCCAAGATAGATAAGTCCCGCGTAGCACCTAAGGATGGCCTTAACCCATCACGAGGTAAGACATGATCAACTGCCGAGGTAGTCCAACCGACATGGACATGACAAGAGGATCGACACCACCCGGCGTGGACCGGGGACGCCCAACCACCCGCATTTAATGTAGCTCGAGAATACGTGTCTGACAACCAACGATGGAAACAAGGGTTGGTCAACCGTGATGAATCTGGATATAGTCGAAGCCGCTGGGTGACATAGAAGTCCGCGGACCACGCCCGCGGATAATATTCAAGTCCGCGTACAATGCACGTAACACAAGAAGATAAGATCTCAACAACTCATTGTCGTAGGGACCCACCAAATTTTAGCTATAAATATGTACACCCCCACCGAGAGGGGGATCGAAAAAAAAGAAAGAGAGAGAATAGGAGAAGAAAGTGAGTTTTAGCTCATGTGTTCGATGATCACAAGATCTTGTGATCATCTTTGTAACCATTTATTTTATAGTGAATCTCCTCAAACCCGTGGACGTAGGCCTTAGTGCTGAACCACGTATATCGTTGTCTCTTTTACCTTTTTGCACCGATAGTTTCATTTACATACTCGTATTCCGTGATCTATCGGATCCTGGAGATGATAATGAGATCATGACAAACTAGAGGGGTTTGGAATCTATGAATTATCATCTACCTATGCTTGTTCCATACTTCACACCTCAAAGGCACATATTCAACTTTTATAAAGATTGTTTGTGATCACGTGGAAGC